>JAJPUD010000917.1:82727-121677 GCA_023553655.1 Myrmecobius fasciatus
TGAGGGGAAAGCATAGGAATCCCACCTCAGTCAGTATGACTGATCTGAGGCTTTGTATTGAGAAATGGTATGCCCTGCAGTCCAGTCTGTACCCTTTGCTCCTTGTAGGAAGCAGTAATGGGTAGAAGCAGCCACTGGGTCAGATCCAGGTCTCAATTTGTCTGAGGCAACACCTATTCAATGATTTAAGGCTAGGTAAGAATGGAGGCAAAAGATGGATTGCTACTTTGCCTACTCCAAAGAATGGATCTGGGAGGAGAAGACCTGGGCTGGCAAAGGAGGAAGTGCCCCTTTTCCTAGACTCTGGGAAGAAAGTACTTTTCACTCTTCCCTGAGAAAAGTTTGGCTGGCTGGGTGGGGGATTCAACAAGTACACAGAGAAGTGAAACAAGGAAATTGAAAAAAGAGAAAGCACTGCCAGTCAGGAGTATCAGGGAAGGTTTCTTCGGAGAAATGGCATCAGGTTCAAGGCAATGCACTCCAGACATATGTTGGTAAAGGTAAGGAGACAGGAGTGCATTTGGTCAACAGCTAGTGGTCTTAGAAAATAGATCTTATGAAGGGAAGTAAGAGGACCTATGTCTGGAAGGATAGGCTGGAGTCAGAGATTACCTCGGATTTTAACTATCAGACTATCCCAGAGGCACTGGGGAGACACGACTATTTCTGAGAAGGAGAGGGACATGCTTACACCAGTGCTTGTGTCTGAGAACAGAGAGACTTTCTTTTACCTTTCCCTTGGCCACCTACTGACGCCTCTTATACTCCTGGCTTGACCCTGGCAGATTGCCTGGATCAAGTTGATTAGCCTATACCCCAGACCCTGGCAGATTGCCTGGATCAAGTTGATTAGCTTATACTCCCAGATGCTTTGTGAAAGGGGATGGAACCTATTTCCTACTTACAGAACAGATGGTGGGTTTGGAAGTCTCTTTCCCCATTCCTATCTCTAACTTCCTTTTCTTACCTCTACCTCAGTGCTAAGGTAACTAGGGTGGGGTACTCTGGTTCTCCTTCATTCCCTTGTAAACAAAGAAGAGAATCCTATCTCTGCCCTCTTCCCACATTGATCTGCTGAGTTGGGGTTGATTAATGAGCTGAAGCTGGAGGTCAGGGCTGGGAAGAGGTCAGGGTAGTTGGTGTACAGGAGTGGCTGACTCAATCTAATCATTCATCAAGATTTATTCATTTTGAATCTAAATGCGAGTTTTGTACCTGACTGTGTGTGGAACTAAGAGGGATAAGTTCCAGTTTTTGTGTTGTCTTCCATTGTAGGTTTCCCAAAGTCCAGTTTTCATACCTGATGGAGTGCTCCAGGTCCCCCTCTGTCCCTTCTGTCCCCCTCCTCCTCCTTCTATTTTGCCTCTTTCTCTTCCTCCTCCTCCCTCCTCCTTGCACCTGGAGAAAAGGTCAGCGTTGATCAATGCTATTTCTGGCATTTCTCTGAATCTTTGAAATGTCACCCAAGCAACCCGCCCACACTGGTCAGGACAGGAGGGGGCCTCCATTGCCCAGCAGCTAGAAAATTCCTTCCTTCTTCTTTGGCTTAATTGTTTTTCTTTCTCCCTGGCCAGGTGGCTTCAGAGCTGCTGGACAAAGGCCAAGCAGCAGGCCAATGGCATCATGACAATTCCTAGGGCACAGGAGACATGTTGGAGGGTCTCTTCAAGGCAAGACCCTCTGTGACATCAGGACTTTCTTTCACTTTGTGCCCTAGTAAAAGGAGATGGGCAAGCAATACTAGGGGCTATTACTAGCAAGGAAGAGGCCAGAGAGATGGTGCCATATAATTGGAGGCAGCAGAGTACAAATGGTTTCTGTGTCAGGATGGTAGTGGGGGCAGATGGTTTCAGGCAGATGTTCCCTCTGATTTCTTTTAAGCGACCAAGCTGTACCATCAATAAACTGTTCTCAAAGGCTCAGTCTTCAAAGAATTTAGTATAGTAATCAAATACAACTTACAACAAAGTTAATTTGGCATATGTTTAATGAGATACTTAATTGATATGGTGCTACATGGCAATTTGACATAAATGGAAAGCAGAAGTGAGAGCAATTAGTATATATATATATATATATATTTAATACAGTGAAATTAAGTCCTTTTGAGATTAGCTAGGGGAAGGGCAAGGGGTAAAAGCCCTTCCTCAGGAATTGGATATAATCATAATAGTTGACATTAAGGTAACTTTCAATTTTTATCTTGCAATTTATATTCAAATTTAATTTTGCAATTTATTTAGCTTTAAGGTTAATAAGAAGCAGTGTGATATAGTGGCTAGAGAAGATCTGGATTCAAATTTATGACATGTTGATTGTGTAACCCTGAACAAGCCTCTTCTTCACTTTTCATGTGATCATATACCTAGTAAGAATCAAAAGCAGCTAGATGGTGCAGTGGATAGAGCACCAGCCCTGAAGTCAGAAGGACCTGAATTCAAATCTGGTCTCAGACACTAAAAACATTCCCTAGATATGTGACCCTGGGCAAGTCACTTAACCCCTCAGGAAAAAAAAATCAAAAGTAGGCTTTGAACTCAAATCTTGATAGCTAGAAGTCCAGTGTTCCATCCACCTTCCCAGGCCACCTCTAATTACTTCCCCTTCTCCCACTAGTTTGTTGTCTGGAGCTTGTTAGACCCAATACCAGGTTTGGAGTCAGTCAGGAAGATATGAAGGTAAAATCCGACTTTAGACACGTTAGCTGTGTGATCCTGGGTAATATACTTAACCTTTGCCTGCCTTCCTCATCAATAAAATGGGAAAAATACTACATGCATTATCTGTAAAGTGCTCAGCACCGAGCCTCCCAGGTGCATAGTTAGTGCTATATAAGTGCTTATTGCCTTTCTCTTCCTGAGGTCTAAATTGTCCCTATACTTGGAAAAATGGGAAAACCTTGGGAAAATCATATATAATCTTAGGGGACCTTCCTCACCAAGACAGTCCAAGTACTAATAGTTTCATCCCTTTTCTAGCTTCTCTAAAAGTTCTAGCCAAATCCATGGACGGACTATGGAATCTGGAGGTTCCCAGAACAGCAGAGCTGTAGGCACTCCTGCTATGATCTGGATTCCCCAGAAGATTTTTATCTTCTTTATACCTGATTCTTTATACTCTCTCCTTTCTCAACCCATTTTGAATTGAGTCTGGGGAGAAATCAACACACATATTCCCATCTTTTTTTTTTCTGACAGAAGGTGGATTATACATGCTGATAAAATAAGCTGAGTAGTATGATTTAAGAGGCTACTTTGCTCCTAAATCTCTTTTTTGCTTCTGACTACAATTCCATCAAAGAACCATTTGGATTTTTAGACAACACAATACTCTTAGGAGTTGGGAGAGGAGGAGGGGATATAGGTCATTTACTGAAAGTCTTGGAATGACCCTGAAATTAACTTGACCTTCAGGTCATCCTTTCAGTGAAATGTGGGGACCTGGGATAATAACTGCTGTTTTCGTTTATTTGGATGTTTTTTTTAAAGTAATGGCTTTTTATTTTTCAAAATACATGCAAAGATGGTTTAACTTTCACCCTTCGTATTTATTTAGGAAAAAATATCAAACACTATGCTTGGCACTGGAGAGACAAAGATTTTTTTAAATGCCTTATCCACAAAAAATCTTCTATTTTATTAATGGTAGTGGTAGTAGGGATACAGCACATAGACAAATCAGCATGGTTTGGGGTGGGGAGTTCAGGAAGGCTTCATGGAAGATATGCACCTGAGCTGAGAAAGACAAAACTGAGAAAGGAAAATCTTTCAAGCACTGGGCATGACTTGGGCAAATGCACCAAGATGGAGATGAAGCATCAAATCCAGATACTTTCTAATCCTCTGCTTTCTCTAAAACAAAGTGTTTGTGAAAGGGAATGATAGGAACTAAACCTATAAAGGTAGGTAGGAACCAGAATGTGAAAATTTTTCTACTTTAACCTATAGACAAAGGGGAGCCATTGATGATTTTTTGAGCAAAAGAGTGATGTGGTCCTCTCTGCCCATTCTTTAGAAAGATTATTTGCCAACACTTCAAGGTCTGCAAAACACTTTCCTCCTCAGCTCCATGAGGGAGGCAATGCAAGTATTATTGTCCCCCTTTTACCAAGGAGCAGACTTTACTGTAATGACACGGGATCAGGGATTATATCTTTGACTTCACATCTTATACTTTTTACACTAGAGTACAGTATAGGGGAGTCAGGGCTCTCTAGAGGAGTTGAAGGGTGATGAGAAACTTCCTCAGTCAATTCAGTTAGATACTTCTCTGCAGTTTTTGAGCTTCCAGAGCATTGAGAGGTGTCAATAACGAAGGACTTGGTGATAAATAGATCCTATTGTTGTTCTTCAATTGTTTTGCATTTGTGTCCAATTCTTCATGACTCAATTTAGGTCAATTTTGGTCTTGGCAAAGGTACTGGAGTGGTTTGCCATTTCCTTCTCCAGTTGTTTTTACAGATGAAGAAATTGAGGCAAATAGGATTAAATGATTGCCTGGGGTCACACAGCTAGTAAGTGTCTGTGGTCTGATTTGAACTCAGGTCCTCCTGACTCCACACCTAACATTCTAACCCCCATACCACCTGGCTGCCCTCAGATATGTCCTAAATTAACTCAGATATCACTTCCTTCATGAAGTCTTCCTGAATCCTATTCCCAATTCAAATCCACTTTGTAGTTTTCTTATGTGCACAAAAGAAATCTTTCTAGTCTCCAAATAAGTAACAATCAGGTTAACTGAAGTCCCCTAAGCCTGACCTGACCCAGTACTTGAGTTCTCCTGGTAGCCTTCCCTCTCCCTGGACTCTTCTCTTGAGCCCCATGAAAATGAGAATAGTTTATCTCTTCAGAACCAGCCTTTCCCCAGAAAGCTTTTTGATTCATTTGGGGAGAAGCCGCTGGACCAAACTCATTGGTTCATTTTTCATAGCTCCTACCTTACAGGGTTGTGGTAAGGATCAAATGAGGTAATATTTAGCCCAATACAGTTGTATTGCAGTATTAATAGTATAATACAATACAATAGCAATAACACAGTGCCTGGCACATAATAGGTGTTATATATGCTTATTTTTATTCTCTTTCCATTCTTTTAGTCTCAATCTCACATAGTTAATCAGAAAGTCTCCTGGCTCAGGACATTTATTAGTTTGTAATCACTTAGTTGGCTAAGTATTTTTCTTTCCCCTTTTCAAGAAAACATCTGGGGAATATACAATAGTTATAGCTTTTTTTTTTTAAATCATATCAACAAGAGAAGGACTCAGCCTGACGCAGGTAACTTCTGGAACCCAAAGTCAATATGTTAGGCTCATGTCTTGCTCTAGGCTCATGTTATACCTCCAAAGTTCATCAAAAACACTCTTTTTGATGTTACTTTAATGGCGTTTAATAAATATTTATTGAGTTAAATGTGACAACAGGATCCTGGTAAAGGAGGAAAAGGGGGTTTAGGCTTACAGGACAAGTCCTTTCCAATTACTAAGTCTTGGCTCTAAAGGAACCAATCATAAAAACCCAATCTATCTATGCTAAGCTCACTGGACAAAGGGGGGCCATCCCCTCCTTGGGCCAACCAGGCTGGTAAATCTGCTGGGGGAGGTGTGGCAAGTGGGATCTAGAACAAACTTGGTCTCTGGCCAGGGAGACAGGTGCATCTATTTATTATCTCTCTGAAACCAGTTATCCCCCTGTGCAAAGCAGGCCCTCATCCGAGAAAGTAATTGCAGCTACTACAAGGGTGGGGTTGAGGGGAGAGGCTCCAAGGTTCTGGGCACCCTTTCCAGGGAAATAAAAATAGCTCTTAATTCTTGGTGGAGGTGGAGAACAGCAGCAACAAGAATGGAGGTGGGAGCAGCTCTCGGGGCCCCTTGGTGTCCGTCGGGGGGCTGTGCCTGGGGAGCTCTTGTACCCTTGTTTATTTGATCCGGGAATATGCGTGTTTTTTGCCCAGACTAGAATTCAAGGGCTGGCTGAGGGGGAAGGGGTTCTGTGCCCGTTGGTTTGGGATAGCCTGCCTGGTTTTCAGCCAGGGATTATTTGTGAGTGGGTGGCCCTGGCTCTGTCTCCCTTCTTTCTTTTGTTTGCTCAGAACTCCTCCGTCTGCTTTTCTGAAGATTGCTGGGGCAGAATCGCCCTCCCGATTTCAGGGACAGGGCGCACAGGGTGCGGGGGGAGGCGGGAGCTGGGGGGACTGAGCCGGCTTCACTCTTCATCCATTTCCCAAAGAAGCTCGGGGGCTCTATTTATGGGCGCAGGTTGGGGGTGGGATTTCAGAGCCCAGGAAGCATTTTTAGCATCGAAGCCCAGAAACTGTCTTCGGGAATACTGGGCAGCTCAGGGGCTGAGTCATCCCTGGCTCGCTTTATAAATAAACTAGCAAAGCTTTCGGGAGCTGTCCACCCTCCGCTCTTCCCCCTCTGGCACTTTGGGGACTCTGGCTCCCCCTGGTGGCACAGGCCAGAGCCCCAGCCCTCACCCAAGGGGGTCCTTGCCAAAGAAATAATATCCGTCTGACCCCTCCCCGCTGAGGAGCTCCGGAGCTGGACTTCAGGATTTGGGGAAGGGATTTCTGGAGTTCTAGAGACACCATTGTGTTGACCCTCTGGCTATTTCTGGCGGGAAAGGGAGGAGAGGGAATGGTGTGCTTCAAGTCTTGTCCTTCTATCCCTACTCACTCAATTAGGCGATCATGAGGTTCCTAAGGATGGCCACTGGCCTTGTAATTTCACTGACATGAATGAGGAACAAACCACCTCAATCAATAAAGGGAGGAGGTACGTTCTCAGCAAGGACTTTATTGTTGGCCAATTGATTAGGAATTTAGAGCCAGAAGGAAATTTAGAGATCACCTAATACAACCCCTTCATTTTACAAATGAGGAAACTGAGTCACAGAGAAAGGGAGATGATTTTCCCTGAGTTCATACCGATAGGAAGTAGCAGATCTGAAATTTAAGTTTGTCTTTGATTCCAAATTCATTGATCTTTTCACTGGACCAACCTTAGGGTCAGCCTCTGTGTGATCTCAGTAGGTCAGAATATGAGTGTACCCTCACCCTATCTAGTGATGGGTCTACACAGGAAGGACAATGTGCTATTCATATTGGTAGGTAAAATTCCTGAGCACTGGTTTTCTTTCCCTTAAACTCTGTCAAACCCATCACAGGCAAACTGTTCAATTCAGTAAACATTTACTGACACCTGGGCGAGGATTGATGGATAAAAAGGTGAATGAGACAGGGACCCTGTTCTCTGGGAGCTCACAGACTCCTAGAGGAGATAAGGATGTGTACACAAATACCTGTGATACCAGGCAGAAAAGAATAAAGGCTATAAGAGGGCTCATTCTAAGTGCCTTTGGAACAAAAAGGAAAGAGATACATTCCCCCCTGCTGCTCCTAACTGGGGGAGGGGGCAGCATTTCATTCATTTATTTTAATGTTTATTGACTCTGGAGGCAGAATGATGCTGGATATGGGGCCACACCTAAGCCTGGTACCTGCCTCAGACACTTTACTACTCAGTCTCAGTTTCCTCAAATGTGAAATGAGGAGTTTGAGTTAAATGATCTCTAAGTTTTCTTCCAGTTCTGAGTCATAATCCTTTATGAGCCTCAAAGCCTCAGTTTTCACATCTATAAAGTGGAAATAATAAGTCCTACACTATCTACCTCATAGGGCAATTATTGATGAATCAAAACATTAGAAGATTTGAATTATTATTACTTGCAGTATTGCAAAGTATTGTGGGCAATATAAAGACTAAGATAATCTTTGTGAATATTTCTACCTAGTAGCGTTTGAGATGGACTGTGAAGGATAGATAGGATTTTGGCAGGTAGACTTTGTGGAGAATCCAACAGCATGAATGAATGCTCAGATCTAGGAGAGTCTGGGGGAGGTCTGGGAGAATAGTAAGTAGTCATCTTTGGCAGGAACAACAATTTAGGGGAGTGTTTCTATTGGGAAATGATATCATTATTCCTGCTTTCTTTGGTGGAGTGAAAGAGCAAGATGGTAGCAAGAATCAGTAACAAAAGTGGGGAAAGAAGTCAAATGTTCCTTTGAGAGGTTGTAGAGATGTTGTGATTATTAGATTGGGAAAATCTGAGAAGAATCTCAGGGATCCACTAAGAAGAATGGGTCTTTTTTTTTCTTTTAGCAATAGGAGGTATCCACATGCTTTCCAACTGACTCTCCTGCTCAGCTTTCAAGGCTCAGTTCAAATACTTCTTTCTTCTGGGTAGCCTCATCTAATCACCCTAGCTCAGAGTTTCTGTGTGGTGGACCTCTTTGGCAGTCTGGTCAAGCTTATGTACTACTCTTTTGAAATATGTAAAATAATATACATAGAATTACAAAGGAAAGTGAAAAACCAATACCAAATTTAGAGCTGGGAAGGGAATTTAGAAAGCCTCTAAACCAATTCCTTTATTTTACAGATGAGGAAGTGTAGTAATATCAAAGTTATTTAAATAACAACAAAAGAAAACCCAAGTTCATAGATCCTGGGTGAAGAAATCCTAAACTAGATACCTTTTTCCAGATCTAACGCTCTATGGTTCTAGACAGAGTGACTGTTAATTGACACCAACCAACCAGCCCTGGTTTTGTTCAGTATTGCTGCCATTTCCCTACAGGACCCTCATTTTGCCAACATTTTCTATGGGCTTCAGTTTCACCATCAAGAAACCAGAAAGAAAGGAGACCACTGTTCTTGATTGTGCTTCCCATATCTTGTAGGACGAGAATCAAAGAACTATTTGCATTGGTTTTATTTTCTTGAAAAGTTGGGGGCTCAGGTAAGTAATATGCAGCCTTTATCTTCTTCCCTGATCCTTGTTTAGGCTCCCAGACCTTTCCTCAAAATCTGTAGTCTTTCAGGAGAAACACTTGGTTCTTCTTTCAGGGACTGCAAATTATCTCAAAGCACAGTAATCCAACAGATAGCTTCTCAGGCATCTCAGCACAAAGGGACACTACCAAAGTACCCAGGGATGGAGTGGTCCTGCTGGGAGGAGTCAGAATTCATGTCAGAGGGAATCCCTCAGTTCCTGGTACAGGGGACTGGAAGTCATGAGCCCATGCAGTTCTCATTTATATGCCTCTAAACTATCAGCCCAGCTCCACATCAGAGTCCTATTTCTGCTACAAATATGATCCCCATCTTTGATGTGTTGTTTATCCTGTGTCTCCCCCCTTCTCTAGGGATGGGAAATCAGAAGTAAGCTCAGCTGAGATATTTCTAAGAGGCAGTGCTAAGCTAGATCTGAGCATGAGTCTCTTCATCATTCTCTTCCCTAATCCTAGTGCATTTTGTGTGGAGGACCCTAGAGCAGAGTTAAGTCTCAACTCTGGACTATATTCCCATATGCCAAAATGAGGACATAATTGAAAAATGTGAAGAACCACATAATCTCTTCATTTTTACTAGTGTCTCTCCTGTGTCTCATTTCACTCTCTCTCATCATGTTGTCTACTGACTCTTGCCACACCCTCTTTCTCACCACTATGCTTTTTCACACCCAGACATATCCTGGTATCCAAAGACCAATTATAAATCCAAAATTCTTAGCCAGTCGACACACATTTATTAAGCTCTTACTATGTGCCAGGTACTATGCTAAGTGCTGGGGACACAAAAAAAGTTAATACCATAGTTGTTGCCCTCAAGGAGCTCACAGATTAATGGAAAGACAGTGGGCAAATAACTATGTAATTCATTACACACATATAATATATTTAATATATGTAGATTATGTAATACAGAAATGTATTTACATATTTGTAAACACATATGTATTACATGTGTATACATACTTGTATATGCATATAGAAATACACATGCATTTACCCACACATCCCTGTTCAATGCTGATAGCTAGATATGGATCTGGGTCTTCCTCTTGCTGTGGTATACAGCTTCTCCCTGGCAATAAAGTGCTCTGGCTGGTCGTCTCCTGGCCAGACCCTTTCTCTAGTGTCTAGTGACTTCTCTGTCTTCCTATGTTGACCTGTGCTAGAAAAATGACTTCCTCTGACTTTTTCTTGGATGTCTCCATCATCTGGTGAGTTTTCTATATGTGTTTGGAAGAGTTTTTTGGGGTGGGAGTGGCTCCCTGTACTTCTTCCTACTCTGCTGTCTTGGATCCACTTTCAATCCCTTTGCTTGTCTCTAATTCAGTGCAGTCAGTCTGAATTGAGCCTCTTTCTTTCCCAAGTCTTTAGTTATCCACAGGTCTCCTGATAATATCCCATGAAACCCCAAAGATCAGACTTTGCAAAACATTTATTTAAAGCACAAGCCTTACAGAACTTTCTTTAGCCTTATGTAGTTATAAGTCTGGAAAACTGGAAGAATGAGGGTTCCTTTAAAAGAAGTAGTTATGTTTGGGGAGAGGTGTGTTTGAGAGGAAAGATAATGAGTTCTGCTTTGAAAATAGTGAGTTTGGGAGCAGCTAGGTAGGGCAGTGGATAGAGCACTGAACCTAGAGTGAGTAGGACCTGAGTTCAAATGTGACCTCAGACACTAGCTGTGTTATCCTGGGCAAGTCACTTAACACCAATTTCCTGAGAAAGGAAAAAAAGAAAATGCTGAAATGTCCCTTGGACATCAAGTCTGAAATACCCAATAGATAGTTAGTGATGAGGGATGGAAGCTTAGGAGAGAGGCTGGAGCGGGATATAATTTTGAATCATCTGCATAGAGAAAATAAAGCCTATGGGAATTTTTGAGGTCAGCAGAAGAGCTTTGGGGACACACCATAGTAAAAGGACAAGTGAAAAGGACCAACAAAAGGAGACTTTGGAAGAGTAGTCAAACAATTGGGAGAAGAACCAGAAAAGATCAATGTTCCAGAGGGAAAGGAGTATCTGGGAGAGAAAAGGCTATTACATCTATCAATGAAGACATCATTGGTCATTTTTTAAAAATGTTTTATTTTTCCCCTATTACATGTTAAAACAAATTTTAACATTTAAAAAAAGTTTTGAGTTCTAAATGTTATATCTCCCCTTCCCAGACCCTAAACTGGTAAGCAATCAGATATAAGTAATATATGTGCAAGCATGTAAAATATTTCCATATTATTCATTTTCTACAAAAAAATGAACAAGAAAAAAAGAAAGTGAAAAATAGTATGCTTTAATCTGTATTCAGACAACATCAGTTCTTTCTCTGAAGGCAGATTGCATGTTTCATCATGGAACCTTTGGGATTGTCTTGGATCATTGTATTGCTGAGAATAGCCAAGTCATTTACAGTTGCTCATTGTACAATGTTGTTACTGTGTGTAATGTTCTCCTGGATCTGCTTATTTCACTTTGCAACAGCTCATGTAAGTTTTTTCAGGTTTTTCTGAAGTCATCTTCTCGATATTTCTTATAGCACAATATTATTTCATCACAATATATCACCACTTGTTCAACCATTCCTCAATTGATGGGCATCTCCTTGATTTCCAAATTTTAATTATGACAAAAAATATTGCTATAAATATTTTTGTTCAAATAGGTCCTTTTCCTCCCCCCCCCAAATCTCTTTGGGATACAGACCTAGCAGTGGTATTGCAGAATCAAAGAATATGCAGAGTTTTATAGCCCTTTGAGCATAATTCCAAATTGCTCTCCAACACTGGTCACTTTGGAGAGAGGAGTTCCACTTGAGTATTGAATTCAGAAACCAGAATGTAAAGAGTTGGGGAGAGAGTAAGAGGAGGGGAAATGAATTTAAGTTGTATGCATACTCTGGTTGAGAAATAAAAGAAAGGTAAAGGATGATTGCTTGAGGGAATAACAAAGGCTTTTGTTTTTAGTCTGGGGGATACTTGGACATGTTAGAGTACTGAAGGAAAGGAACCAGTAGTTAAGGAAAGTTGAAAATTAGAGAGAAAAGGGGATGATTGATGGAGCTATCTTCTGAGGGATGTAGAGACGTTGGATCTTGGGAAGAATCAAAGACAAGAGAAAGGAAGAGAGAATGGGGACTGATCTCAAAAGCTTATGAGATAAAGGGGAAGGGGGAAGTAGGAGCTTAGTACAAAAGGTCTCGATTTTCTCATAAGAAGTTGAGATCCTTAGTGAGAGGACTGGGGGAGAAGGAGGGAGAACTGTGGGATGCTTGAGGAAAAAAGGTTTCGAATACTTGTTTCTGTCAGGAATGAAATACAGAAACAATTAAGGGGGAATAAAAAGATTGCCTTGCTGCAGCAAGAGCCCAGTTGAGGATGGGTATCATAAATTTGTAATGTACACAGTGATAGGATAAGGGAGAGAAGAATTTAAAAATAGAAAACATGGAGGAGCTGAAAAAGCTAATTATGTAATTATGATTAGGAAGGTATGAAAATGAAGTCAGACTAGGGGCAATAGTCTGAGGGAATGGAGGTATTGAAGTTCAAGCTGAGTGGAAAGGGTGGGTTTCTCAGGGGTGAGGAATATTTGTGAGAATCATAATGGGATTCATAATATTGTGGTACAAAATGTCTATGAGACAATGTAGGCAGAGCATTTTGCAAACCTTTAAGTGCTTCATGAATGTCAACTACTATTATTTAGTTGTAGTCAAATTCTGTGCAGTTCTTTTTTATAAATGGTACCCACTAACCTTCCTATTTAATCCAGGTTTTGGCATTGTGGAGGTAGACTTGATGGGGAACCAAGAGGGTCTGGATTCAAATTCTGCTCTTCACCTTTCTTAGGTGACCAGGGGCAGGTGAGTTAATCACTCTGGACTACAGTTTCCTCATCTATAAAATGGATGGCACAGTGGATGTCGCACCAGGCTTAAGGTCAGGAAGACCCGAGTTCAAATCCAGCCTTAGATACTGACTAGCTTTGTGACTGGCCAAATCACTTAACTTCTGTTTACCTCAGTTTCCTCATCTGTAAAATGAGGATAATAAGAGCACTTATGTCTGAGAGTTGTTGTGAGGACCAAGTGGAATTATCATTGTAAAGTGCTTAGCATAATGCCTGGCATATAGTAAGCACCACATAAATATTAACTATTATTATACCTCACTGGGTTTTTTGTGAGGTTCAAATGAGATAATGAATGGACAAATGCTTTGTAAAACTTAAAAGTTCTAAATAAAGCACAGTTGTTTTTTATTGAAAATCTTAAACTCATTTTGGACATCTTCCCCGAACCTCCAATTACTTCCCATGTGCAGTCAATATAAAGTTAGAAATCTTTCTTCCCCAAGTTTTCCCCATTGATCAATACATTTCTTTTTACTCCCACTGTTGTCGCCCCAGTTTAGGCCCTCATTGTCTCCAACCAGAATTATTACAATAGTCTCCTGACTGTACAAAATTGATCTCTTCCCTGATCCCAACCCCCAATCCATCCACTTTATAACTGCCAGGCTAATCTTCCCGAGGTACTGCTCTGATCAGGAGGGTCTCTACAACATCTACACCATCATGATAGATTAACTCTTAAATAACTCATTTCTCTCTGTGTTAAAGTTTATAACGAGTTTTCCTTGTACCAACTTTCAAAGAGTGACAGCATATTATTATTTTCATTTTACAAATGAGGAATCTGAGTTTCAGAGAAGTCACATGATTAGTCAGAAGCTGAGAAAGAACTTTAATCTAAGTTTCCTGACTTTTAGCTCAGTGCCTTCTTCACCAACCAATAGTCTTTCCACTGGGGCTCTCATCACTTCATGCCTGGACTATTGTGATAGCCGGCTGCTTGGTCTGCCTGCTACAACTCTCTCCTGGCTCCAATCCATCCTCCACTCAGCTGTCAAAGTGATCATTCTAAATCGTGGGTCTGACTCCATCCCCCCTTCATTTAGTACACTCTAGTGGTTCCCTATCACCTTCAGGATCAAATATAAAACTCTCTATTTGGTGTTCAGAGGCCTTCATAAGCTCTCTGTCCCCCTCCCATTTCCACTTTTCTTATACCTCATCTCCCTCCTCCAAGACATACTCTGAGATTCAATGACACTGGCTTCCCTGCTGTTCCTCAATTAAGATAATTCATCTTTTAGCTCTGGGCATTTTCACTGTCTGTTCTCTGTATTTGGAACCCTTTCCCTCCTTATCTCTGTTTGCTGGCTTCCTTCACATCTCGGCTAAAACCTCACCTTGTACAGGAAGTTTTTCCCATTCTCCTTAATGCTAGGGCCATCCCTCTGTTGATTATCTCCAATTTTTCCTGTATGTTTTGTTTGCACATGGTTGTTAACATGTCATCTCCTCCATTAGGTCCTCAAGCGTAGGGACTGTTTTTTTTTTGCCTTTCTTCATATCCTTAGTACTTAGTACTTAGTACAGTACTTGCCACACAGCAGGTCATTAATAAATGTTTGTTGACTCACATTTTGGCAGGTGACTAGTCCTTAGTGAAAAAGAATCACTATTAAATTTGAAAAAAAAAAGCTTAGAAACTAAGATTTCAGGTCTTTTGCAATCCTTTTTAGTTAAGGGTATAACTAACCCAAAGCAAATGCTTTTAGTGAGACAGACTGGGAGCAAAATGATACTGTAGGCTAATTTTGTCTCTAGCCCTTCTCTTCTCACTTTTCAGGACTTTTTTTTGACACTTTG
The DNA here is from genome assembly GCA_023553655.1 of Myrmecobius fasciatus. NCBI lineage: Eukaryota > Metazoa > Chordata > Mammalia > Dasyuromorphia > Myrmecobiidae > Myrmecobius > Myrmecobius fasciatus. Next base: position 97,296 of record JAJPUD010000917.1, read on the forward strand.
TCTTTTCTCACTGGCCATTTCTCTTGCCCCAAATCTTCTGAGCTCTCCTCTTCTATTCTCTCAGATGTGAAATGGCTGGACAGAACCTCTAATCTGGGCATCTTTTAACCCTTCCTCTCAATGGGCCCCATGTCATGTGTCCTATTCTTCAGGGACTGCTTTTTTTTTTTTTTTTAGCTTTCACTGAAAAGTTCCTAAATTTGTTTGTGCAAAAATGCTAATAGCTGAGAATCTTAGTGTTATTGTATTCCAGAGGTAACTGGCACCTACTGTATGTCCCAGAGGCATTGAAAAAAAGCTTTTTTAAAAAAATTATAAACAGCAACCATCTCAACAAAAAGTGAAGTCAAACAAAACAAGGAATAAAATCATACAGAAATCCATAAGTCCAAACTACTCATATTTTGAGGAAATAAAACTAGTGGCTAGCCTGGAGGTCAGGAGATCTGGTCATGGGAAAGTACCTGACCTCTTAGCAACTCTCTAAGAAGAATTACCCACTTGCAATGATGAAGGGAGTTTCTTCCCATCAATGAGATCATAGTTCTTTTTAAAAATTTTATTAAATCAATAATATACAATTGATTATGTAATAAATAAATAGGATATATTAAATAAAATTAATATAAAAGTAATTTGATATTATAAATTAAGTTATTTTTAAAAGAAGGAAACATCATGAACTTAAGCAAAATAACGATAACATTTTTGCTCTGTATTCCCTTTGAATTTTTTTTTCTATCTCAAAAAGAGCCTTTACAAGATTTTGTGGCTGTTATTTTTAATATTGTAGCAGGTGATGTGTATTTGCTGTTTTGAATCTGCTTTCTTGGAATAGCATCATTTTTAAGGTGAAATTTGCATGTTAAAAGGAGAAAAATGTCAAGAGCTAAAAGAGTGAAACTATGACGGTAGATTTCAGACCTGCTGTGTAGGCTGGTAGAAGAAAGATTTCTGGGAAAGGGGACAGAATGATCACCAAAGTGGAATGTACCAGCTTAGTCCACTTCATCCCTTATTTTTTTCTAGGAGCAGCCAGTTCTTCAGTGACATAGAAACCTTAATGCATTCTAAGATATATTTCTCTCTAGTCCAGGGTCCCATCCCTCTCCATCCCTTTACCCCAGGAGTAAAAACTCCTTAGTTATAGTTCCAAATAATAGTGTCTATGTCAAAGGTTGAGTTGGACTTTTTTATTAAGGTTATGATCTGAAGAACTACAGAACTGAGTAATTATCATGCAAAGTTCCTATTTATTCAATATTTGGGACACTTTTTGAGCTGCATGGAGCTGGTTGTGAAAATCATGGTGATGTTTCTATTTTTTTAATCTTCAAAAAAAAAAGTAAATGTCATGGGTCTTGAAAATATCATCATTAAAGTTGAAACTGAAAGCCATAAAGTCCATCCTAGCATAGTCCTGAGGTCATCACATCATCTTCTCCCCCTTTCCCATGATCTGTAAGGGTTGGCCACCAAAATGATGCTAGCAATGGTGGCAGTAATCTTGGAATATTATTTTTGCCAAAAGTGGCAAATGAATCAGCAGATGCAAGTTCCCTGCTAGAGAACTGGAACTAGGAGTTTTAGCATTTGAAGCAAATTTGCATTTAATTGGAAAGGAAGGTGGAGGGAATATCTAAAGTATGACCACTCTTGAAGAGAGGTCATGGGGATTTCTGAATTTGAGGTACTAAGAAGCAGGGGTGTTGTTAAAAAGGGGGTAAGGGTTGCAGTGGAGACGGCTGTGAATGAGGTACTGAACTTATTTTGGAGGAGAGAGAGTAATTTGGAAGTCTACTAGTGACCACAAAACAGGGTTCTGGACGAAATGGATTGAACCTTAAAAAAAGGATGAATAGTTGCTGAGTGAGGGTAGCAGAAGGAGGGTCTGAAGGGAAGGGCAGTGGGGAATATGAAGTATGCCAACATCTCCTTCTGGCTTATGTGTCAAGGGACATGAGAAAAGGAACAGCTAGCCTTGGAGAGTGTGCCAAGAGATGTGAAATCTTCAGGAAAAAGCTAGGATTTAGTAGTGACAGATGGAAGGAATGTGAAAGAAAGAAATCTAGAGTTGAAGAGGAGTTTAACAATAGAGAAGCCCAGCTGAGGGTACAGTAGGAAAAAAAGGGCAGGAAAGGATAAGGATTGGGGAAAGTAAGGTGATTTACTATGGTGGGACATGGTTGGTTCCATTCATCTTGCACTGGTGGACAGTTGGTTCCAGGTTCTCAGAGCAAGCAGTAAGAGTAGACCAATACTCCTCTCCGGAAAGTGGTCATGGAACTTTATTGGGGAAATGGCTAGGGGTTGGGTCAAAAAAAAAAGGCTGGTTGGATAGGTGGTGGTTAGAGTAGTAATGAAGAAGAGCACCTCTTTCCCTAATCCAGGTAGGGAACTAGTCTGTGCCCCTCATTTTATAGATGAGGAAACTGAGGTCCAGGGCAGTGGGATGACTTTAACCAAAGTCACACAGCCAAATATTGACAAAGCTGGGTTTGAGTCTTATAGGTTTTAGTCCAGTTCTTTCTGTTGCACCTGGCTATGGCTCCTAACAGTCACAATATAGAATGGTCCCATTTGACTTCTGAAGTCACTTGAGTTTGATCTAATCCAGGCTTCAATGCCACCATCACTAGGACACACAGTCTGTCCCCTATAGGAAGCCGCCCCCAAGCCTTAGAGCTTTCTCTGGTAGGAAAGGTTTCCTGCCACTAAGCTGAAAATTCCCAACTATTCATTTTATTCTATTTCACTTAATTATACCCTCTCCTGTCACCCTCAACACTTCCCCTCCTTCTTTGGGCTTCCCAACCTTTGGAGACTTCCACACAATTATCACATTCTCTTTAACTCCCCTAAGCTCTGGATGTATACAGTTCTTTTCATCTTTTATAATTGTCCCATTTCCCTGGCTCCTGTATTGTTTCAGTTTTTCATTGCTGAATTTCCTCCAATTTAAGGGTATCTTGCTGGCACTGTGGCTGCCAAGAACTTAATTCGGCAGTTAGGTAAGATCCCATTAGAACAAGCTAGCAGGGACGGGCTACTCACTGCTTGGTCACAGCAAAAGCAGCAGCTACAATAACAGTGCCATCTGGAATTTTTCAACTCTTTTAATCCCAGGAGTTCAAAAGTGCTTCACAAACATTAGACTGGATCTCTCCCCCTTGGAGGCCAGAAAGGTCTTGTAAAAGTGCTCGGGGGCATCTATGAATAGGAAGCACTGATGTTTGTTTATATTTGTGTATGTCTACCTGCCCATTCCAAAGTCCCTGATTATGGCTTCTTCATACTTCCCCAGCTCTAGGAACAAGATCCTTTGTCACTAATATGAATCCCTACTCTTCCTTCCAACTCACCACTTCTCTTAGGTTTCTTTACTCATCATTTTCAGCAAAGATCTATACTGATACATGTGTAAAACTTATTCTGTCTGTCCTCACACCTTCATAACTAATCAGCCCCTGGTTCCAATTTTATCCAAGTTCTCTGCTAGAATTTATTCTTTCTTTGCCTCCATGGAACACTGTTTCTTTTTATCTCTTCACCTCAACAAAATCTGACTTTGTCTGGAAAACATCAAATCCTCAGCTATCCTCCTTTCCATTTTCCCTCACTTGATAGGGAAGGCTCTATGTGCTGACTCTTGGTGCCTTTTCCAGACCACTGATGACTCACCATTATTCTTTCCTATTTTTTGCTTTGAAGTCCATATCTTACCTTTATGCCTTCTTCTTCAAATGATGGCTCATATCAACTCTCTCCCTCAACCCACTCCAAGATCCATTTTCACTTTTATGGATGACATTAGTATTTGAGTCAATTTTTTCCCCTCTTTCTCCATAATGATAATGATGATAATAATGACCAAGCTGTTTATGCCCATTATCTTATTGGATCCTCACAGCAAGCATCCGAAATAGGTACTATAGGCACTATCATTCTCATTTTACAAATAAGAAAGCTAAGACTTAGAGCTATTAACTGGTTTACTTATAAAGACAAAATAAATATTGAGATGGGATTTGAGCATCCTCAGCAGCCTTCAGTACCTGTTTGGGTGATCTATCTGATACCCTTATTTCAGTTTAATCAAGAAGCATTTATTAGGCCAGGTGTTATGCTAAATGATAGGAATAAAAAGACAAAAATGAATCAGTTTCTGCCCTAAAAGGGCTTTTATGCTAAGGTAGTAATTGTGTGTGTGTATGGGAGGGGGCATATACACACTCTACTAGATAGTGCAGTGGATAAAATGTGTCCTGGGCAAGTCACTTAACTCTGTCTTAGTTTCCTCATCTGTAAAATGAACTGGACAATGACATGACAAACCACTCCAATATCTTGGCCAAGAAAACCCCAAATGAGGTAACAAAGAATTGGACATGATTGGAAAAATGACTGAACAACAAGAATATATACACACAGAATGCAAGGTAATTTGGGGAGAGCAGGTATTAGCAGTTAGGAGTGTTAAGAAAAGCTTCATTTAGAAGAAAGTGATTAACTTTCTTCTTGAAGGAAGTTAGGAATTTGGAGTGATAGAGGTAAGGAAAGATTTCATTTCTAGGCTCGAGGATCAGGTAATGCAAAAGCATGGTGATAGGAAATGGAAGCATCATCTACACAGAACAACCAACCATTCCCCCCTTTCTTGGCATTCATAGCTTATCACCTGCCCACTAGTCTTAATATCTAGTTCTAAGTAATCAGACTAGGTTCTCTGCCTTCTTAACTCAATTCTTTTCCTTCTTATCATTTCCTTCTATACCCCAATCTTCACTTAACCTCATTATTTGTCATCACAGACCTGCAGTCATTCAATTCCTTCTACTTTAGCTGCTCCCTTAGTGCTCCACCTGATTCCTTATCCAGATTGACTGGATTTTGGTCTGCAATTTCAGGGCTTCCCTAGCCATCTTGTCTCCTTGATGCCTTTGTCTCCTTGACCTTCTTAGTGTTTCTCCTGCCTCTCTCCCTTATAGAACTAACTAAAATGCTAGACTAATTATAAGTGTGTAGGGAATAACTGTTTATTTGGAAATATTTCTTTTCCCATAAACATTTCCATTCCTGGCTTCTGGATTTAGGCTAAGGAAGATTATTCCTGATTAGGAGTCCCCTCTCTTCTCTACCCAGTTACCCCAGGGTGTCTAGTAGGAGAATCCTTCCTTGCCTTTAAGTGCCTTTGTCTTGTGGCTCAACTACAACTGGGAAAGAACAGAGCTTGAGGAGTGAGTCCTGGATACTGAGTCAGAGCATTCAGTTCTCTCACTTAGAATAGAAGGTTTAGAGCTGGCAGTAACTCCCTCATTTGTAGATGGGAAAACTGGGAGTTAGAGGATTAAATAATTTGTTTAAGGTAAACCAGCAATGCATCTCCTCCGAGGCTCTGGCTGTATAAATTCCCTCTTTAAAATGCAGCCCAGATGCCATCTTTTTCAGATTCCTCCAACTATTGGTGTTTTGCCTCTTGTATTAAATTCCTCATATTTAATAACTTTATATGTATATAAAACATGTAGATGCATATATATACACCGACTCCTCATGACCACATTTGGAGTGTTCCTGGCAGAGATACTGTAATGGTTGCCATTTTCTTCTTTAGCTCATTTGACAGATGAGGAAACTGAAGCATTCAGGGTGAAATGACTTGCCCAGGGCCACAGCTAATAAGTATCTGAAGCCAGATTTGAACTCAGGAAGAGAAGTCTACCTGACTCTAGGTCCTGTGTTCTATCCACTATAGCACCATCTAGCTGCCTCTGTGTGTGTATGTGTGTATGTATATGTATGTATATATGTATGTATTATATGTCTTTATATTACACAGCTAAATGGTGCAATGGATTGAGTGCTGGATTTATAAAGAAGAAAACCCGAGAGAAGATTTCTGTCTGCCTATTTCTTCAACTGTAAAATGGGGATAATAATAGCACCTACCTCCCAGGGTTGTTGTGAGGATCAAAAGAGATGGTTGTAAATCACTTAGTGGGTGCTTAATAAATGCTTGCTTTCCCCCCCTTCCTTCCTTTGCTTTTTTCCTTCCAAATCCAAAACTTTTTCTATTATATCATTAGATGTTATATGGTCTTAATACCTCTGAGCCTCTATTTCTTCATATGTAAAAAGAAAAAAAAAAGAATATTAGACTAAATGATTGCCAGCTCCAAATCTTACAATACTAGGTTCTGGTTGGGTAGCTCAATGGGAGAATTTCCCAGATGGTTCCCCATATCCGGTTGGCAGCTCAATCCTTTCCCAAAGTTGAAGAGTCTTGGGCTCATTATCTCTCTAATTCTTATAGCCCTCGGGGGAACTGCTAGGAGATATGTTATTGTATTTTGTAAGATAAAGTAGGATTAGCAATGTTGGGGATTGGGAGTGACTGCAATATACAGGTAACCTTTGTAGACTGTGTGACTCATGACCCACACAGGTAAAAAGGGCTTAAACAGAAAGAAGGAAAATAAGAAAAGGGCTACTTAGTGGTTGTAGTCTGGTCTCCTATCCCATACTGCTTCATGTGTGTATGGTGAGGGAAGTACTGGAAGCTTGTGGGGAAGGAGGGCTGGAAAAGTTCTTTTATATTTGACATTTTTTCAAAAAGATTTTTAAAAAATATTTTCAATTAGCACATTTTTTCTCCTTCCCACCTCTCTCCTAACTGAAAAGAAAAAGAAAAAAGAAAAACAAAACCTATGTAGCAAATATGCTTAGTCAAACAAGACAAATTTCCATATTCCCTATCTCCGAAAATGTTTGTTTCATTCTGTATCTTCAGTCCATCACTCATTGGTCACAAGATGGGCAGCATAGTTCATCATTAGTCCTCTAGTATCATAGTTGGTCAATGCATTGATAAGAGTTCTTAAATCTTTCAAAGTTGCCTGTTTTTACATGATTGCTGCCATTATATATAAATTATTTTCTTGGTTCTGCTCATCTGATATCGCATGGGTTCTTTCAAGTCTTGCCTGGTTTCACTGTGATGTCTCTTTCTTATGGAACAATAATATTCTATTACATTCATATGCCATAATTTGTTCATCCATTCCTTTACCTGATGGATACCCATTTAGTTTTCAGTTCTTTAAGTAGTTGTTCTTGTGTTGCTATACATATTTTTTGTAAGTTTGGACCTTTTCCTCTTTCTATGAACCTTTGGGATTTAGGCCTTGTAATGGTATTGCTGGGTCAAAAGATACATACCTTTTATTCCTTTTTGAGTGGTCTTATATTTTGCTCCAGATCCCCTGAGATTTGTCAACACTTCCTCTCTTTCTTATTTCTAGGGGACATATGTGCCTTGGTCTAACACGTGGTATCTACCCTGTTTTTTTCTTAAAGCTCTGCAGAGAGCCTTAAAATCATCTTGTTCGACTCTCACTCTTATACAGCTGGCGCAATCCAGTTTTCCCTCAACAGAGGTCTTTGAACCAAGATCATCTTAGCATGACTGAGACAAAGTACAACTTCTAGTGGTCCAGAATTATGGGGCATTTTCATGTGTACAACTCATAGATGCTAAGTCACTGATGATGAATTCTAAGCGTCTCTTTTGCATTTATTCATTCTTGTTAACTTTTTTTAAGGTAAATTAACTTTGATTTTCCAGACTGATTTCTCTTGTATCATCTCTTGTTTGAGAAGGATCATGATTGTGGGGACAGAGGGCTGGACTTACCTTAGAAGGACCCAGTAAATCCTATCTCTGAAACTTAGAAACTTTCTGACCATGTACAAGTATCTGAACCTCTATGAACCTCAGTTAAGTTTTCAAGACTATAAATTGTAAGTAGAGAAAGTTTTCATAGTGATGAAATCACAGATCCTTGCCATCACTATTTTGCTCACATTTGCAATAATTCTTGGTTTCTTTGTACTCCTTTCTCCAATTTACCAGAATAAAGAACATAGAAAGTACTAAAACAGCAAGGATAGCCTTTGACTATTCCATGGCAGAATGACATTGCTAAAAACTTCAAGAGATATACCTAGGCTGTCCTTAATAAACATAGTCCTGCTTGTCTTAATAGTCTGTTTAACTTTTAAAACTATCTCTATACAACCTGGCATCGATCTATTTCCAGATTCATTAGACATTACCTCTCCACACTCTGTGATTCACCCAAATTGGTCCTCTCTTTGTTTCTCACACATATCACTCCATCTCGTCTCCATGTGTTTGCAGTGACTATCTCTCACACTGGACATTCCCCCATACTTTGAATACATTTCAATCTTATCTCAATATTACAAAACTCTCTTTCTTAGGATGCAGTTTAGGCAACAACAGAGTTTTCAGTTAAACCAAGAGGCTTTAAATAGGAGTGATAACATTTGCATTACCTATTTTAAAGGGTTTTTTTTGTGAGAATCACAAATGAGACAGAATATACTACATGATTTGTAAACTGGCAGGTATTATCTGTTTGTGAGCTGTTATTATTATCATTGTTATTTGTAAGCCACCAGTCTTCCAGCATAACAACAGGTTACACATTTGAACTAAAAGTTTCCTAATTTCTTCCTGGTGTTTGAAGTTTCTTTTAATTTGGTGTCTGCTATGCATTTCAATCACCTAATCCCCAGCCCCACCATTATGGAACCTGATGAATGAAAGCACATACCCTGGAATCCATCCCCACCCTCAGCCACCTCCTCCCTCCTCAGCTTCCTTCTTTTATTCTTCCCCATTGTTTAGAGTCCTCCAGCTAGGGTTCATTTTACCAGACAGTTCAGATCTATTCATTCATCTTCGGGCTTTACAGAGGTCACAGCCTCTTTTTAGTTGCTTCTTTCTTGTGTTTTGGGACTCCAGAGAATGAATCTGTGTGTGTGTGTGTGTGTGTGTGTGTGTGTGTATGTATATATATTCTTATGTGATATATTTATACCCTACCTCTTTGGTAGCTTAGGGAAACCCTGTCAGATGCACAATTTTTAAAAGGATAATATCCAGATGTGCATTTACTCTCCCTCCCTTCCCCTCAGTCCTTTTCTGCATTCACCTTGAAAAAAAGATCTTAGGTCACTATCCAATTGCATCATTTCAGGCTTTCCACACTATATTTTCCCTCTTAAACACCCACATACTTGTTTATGTTTTTCTAGACCTATTCACAGACAATCTCCTGGTCACCTTTGCAGTTAATGCATTCCCTAGAGGTTTTTTCAGCTGTTTCTATCTTCTCTTCTGGCTGGGGGGAGTTAATTTTCTCTTATCTCTTTCCAGAGATCATGATTTCCAAATCTTTCACTGTGTGTATTTTTCCCTGGATGCAGTCTTTTCTTTGGAGAATTTCCAATTCAGCTGCAGATTGGAGGATGATAATAGCGAATTAGTTAGTGAATCTTCTTTGATGTCATTCTGTGAGTTAACTCATTAATTTATGACAAAAACATCAAAGAGCTAGGCCTTTGCACAGGTCTGTATTTTCCCAAAGCAGTTGGGTAATATTTTTTGGTCAGATTAAATATCAAAATTCTTTTTGCTTCAAGCACTAAATTCTAAATTATCAAGGGTCTGAGAACATCCCATCCTATCTTGTCCCATATAGTAGATAATACAATGTAAAATTCTCTACTGTTTTCTTTCCTCCATCCTAAATGTTGCTTAAGCCTTAACTGACCCCCTTCTTGGACACCTCTGAATATTGATGTCCTTTAAGATTTAAAATACACACACACACACACACACACACACATAACTAAGTCTTGTTAAAGACTTCAACTTACTAAACACCTTGGCCCAGCTTGAGGATGCACTGTAATACAAGGTATTATTGTGCTTTTGTTGGAAGTGGGAAGAAAGCCCATGCCATTTAATGAATCTAATGATTTGCCCACCAGACTGTTTAGATTCTGGCTCAAATACCTGGCACAGTTGGTATTATCAAAAGTGAGCTGGAAAAGGTTGGATAAGGTTTATATCCTTTATATCTTCAGACACTAAGAAGTTACTTGTTTATTTGTATTACTTTCAACTTCACACTCACAGAATCAGACCATTTTTCATTTGTTCTTGTCCTTCATATGCTTCAGTTTTTCTGTCTAAAAAATGAGAATAAGAGCCTGGAATCTCCTACTTATTCCTCTCTATGTTCCCCAATTTGCCTTTTGGAGGAGAAGGATAAAAAGACATTTGCCATCTACTAGATGTGTGATGGTGTGTTAGTCAATTCTCTCTTTCTGGTCTTCATTTTGCTCATCTATAAAGTAAATTTGGACTAGATAATCTCTTTGTCCCTTAAAGATCTAATGTCTTATGGTTCTTTGTTTCTCTATAATCTGGTAATGCTGCTCCTATAGCCAATAGGACAAATACATGAGGATGAAACATGGGTTCCACTGCTGAGAGTCCAAAGTACCATTATCTCTTTACCACAAGTTCCTCTGTGTTGGCATTGTGTCTATTTTCCATCTATGGGAAAGTGTGATGTCCAAAATGGGAAATGTCTACTTAGTGGTAGCTGGTGTTCTTCAGGGCAATGTAAAAACTACAGTTAATCTACTTAATCCTAGGAGGCCCAGTCCCAGTTACAAAAGGCAAGTAAAACTGGTTTGGCAACCTATCCCAGACCTGTCTAGAGATGGAAGGTAGGGAGAGGCCCTCTCATTTTACAGGTGAAGAAACAAACCCAGAAAGAGTGATCCCTTGCAGCAAATTACAGGGTCCATTGTCTGAACCCAGGACTTCTGAGTCAGAATTCGGTGCTCTTTTTATTACATAAAATTAGATGGTGTAGAGAGGATTTCTGTTCAGGTACAGATTGTAATTGACTTCTGAGCTTTCTATCTTTATTCCTTTCCACCAACTTTGAGATTCTGTGAGGTGGAAAACTTGGAGGAAAAAGAAATTCCACTCCCAGTTAGGGATAATGACCAAACCTGTGATTTCATCAGTGTAGGGAATTACCAGATGAGGAAATTCCTCTACCAATTCGGGTCAGCATCTGTATTGCAACTTGTTGTCTTAAAGAATGGCCTAAAATGTTGAGAAGTTTAATAATTTCCCCACCGTCACACAGCTAGTATCAAAAATGGGATTTGAAGCTTGGTCTTCCTGAATCTGAATCTAAATTCTCTATTCTATTCACATTACCCTGCTTCCCATCATTTCTAAAGCTCCAATGGAAAACTACATTGGTAAGAGAAGAATTTCTGTTTTCTGCTGTCAACATTGTTTTCCTTAAGTTCCTAGTGTTCAAATCACAGAAAGAAAGGAGGAAAGATTAAGAACAAAACTGGAAAAGTTGAAGTGGGGCAGGGCAATGAAAGAAAACACACAGGTCACGGTTTGGAAGTGTAACAGTAGGAATCTGGTCTTAAGGCTTCCAATTATTAGCTGTGGAACTTCAGACATGTTGCTTTAACATCTTTTTGAATCAGTAGCCCCTGCTATGAAATGGGAACAGTACTACTTACTTCACGGGGTTGTTGTGAAGATATTAAGTGGGATATTTTATGTGAAAACCAAACCCCATAGGAGATCATTTATAATTACAAAATGATAATATATTTGAACGCAAGCTATTATTAAAAAAGAGGGAAAAGATAGTGAAAAAATGAAAGACAAATTCAGGCTGGGGGAGGAGAGATGTCAAAAAGCTTGAAAGGTAAAGGAAGTGGGCTGAGCCAAACCTTCCAAGCCTCAGGGTGGGAGGTTCCAAGCCCGGCATCCTCAGCTTCTTTGCTTACATAGCCCTCGGGGACTCCCTTCCAGGACTTCTTAGAGTAGGGGAGGCCCGAGGGGAAGCCGTAGCTAATGTAGTGTTCCACGCCCCGGCTTTGGGTGGGGGAAGGGCTGGAGAGGCGGGGTCTCGGGAATTGGGCGGGGCTGAGCCCTCTCCCCTAAGGCGGGGCTCCTTGGTAGACTACTGAGTCTGGGGGACAAGGCTCCCCCCTTCCCCCAACCCCACCCCCCTTCGGCTCCTCCGGCAGGCCCCTCCTCCTGCCTCGGCTGCCACCGCCAACGCTAAACCGATCCTCTTGACTGCAGAGGCAGCGGGAGCCGGGAGCTCCCAGTGCAGACAGCTGAGCCTGCTGCCGGGCCCGGCTTCTTGTAGCTCATTGTCCCAGCACCGAGGACAGCGCTGCTCCTCCTCGGCCCAAAGCTTTGTAAACCACGTCGCAACACACGGCACCCCCAGCCCGCTTAGGGCCCTGGCCCCGCAGCTCCTCGTTCAGCACCGAGGACAGCGCCTCCCACCCCACCCCATTGCTCCCACCGCCGCCTCCGAGCAGCCCGCCCGCGCTCAGTCTGAACATGGCCACCGAGGTAAGTGAGAAGCGCCCTGCGGGCCCCGCCGCCACTGGGCTTTGCGGCTACGAACAGGAAGCCAGCTGCACTCGGGATTCTAAACCCGGTTTGAAGCAGACTTGGTGGGAGGAGGAGAGAGAGAGGGGAGGGCTTGGACTGAGGGGGGGGGGAACAGGAAGGGGTGGGAGTGAGTCGCCCCGCCCTGAGGTAGGAAGCCCCTCACTCCCAGGCTCAGCCTTCCTTCCCCACACCGGTTCCCAAACCCTCAGAAAGCCCTGAAAGTGCGGCTGCCACTTGTTGGCAAAGGGGCAGCTGTTTTTCTTCTCTAGCAGCCCTGGCTCAGCTTTCTCTCCTAGCATAGGTACGGGCTCCAAAGTGCCGTTCTAGTTAGGAAGAATCCCTAGAAGAGGAAGGTGTGTGTGTGTGTGTGTGTGTGTGTGTGTATGTGAGAGACAGACAGAGAGAGAGAGAGAGACAGAGAGAGAGACAGAGAGAGAGACAGAGAGAGAGAGAGAAAGAGAGAGAGAGAAAGAGAGTGTGTGATTCGGGACAAGGGATGGGATACAAGTGTGGGGGTAGGGCGGGGGCACTGGTTCTTTGGTGTGGCTATGAAGTGCATTCGGCCAGCCAGGGCCCCAAGCCTAAACCTTGGAACACTAAACCCAAAGCATTAGACACTAAGGAACTCCAGTCTTTGCCCCCTGACGCTTCTATTTCTTTCTGAGGATGGAAGAGTGAAAGGACATCCCCAGGTGGAGAACTAAATCACTTCATTTCTTCCAATCAAGAAAGCTTTTGGTCTCAGATATCCTTCTATAACCTCCCTTCTCATCTGAGCCTCATTATAGTTTCTGGAAACTACTTAGTGAAGCTCCTTCCTTGCCTTCTGTAGGTCTCATAGGGAAGACCCTCCAGATAGAGTGAGGTAGGAAAATGTCAGTCAACAAATATTTGAAGCTAGTATCAAGGTAGCTTCTCTCAGAGGACAGTCTCAGTAGTGCTTAGTTTTTGTGTTTGCAATGAATTCTTATGGCTTTTTGGGTGTCAGCCAATACCCACCCTTTTGTGAGAGAAGGGACATCTCTGAGTCACTTCCCCTAAGAAAATATCTTGTACAGGTGGTCACCCAGCAGGTCAGTGACATTGCCAAAAGTCACTCTAAAATATCCTTGTGGTCTCTCTGGGAACCAGGACTCCTGGATTTTCTTTCTGGCTCTGTGATAGAGTTCCTGCTTTCTTTCCCTCCTCACTTCAGTTTGTCCTTCCAGAAGGGAGAAGCTTTTGAATTAATCAGTATGAAAAGCTGCTATGCATCTCTGATGACAGCACTGAATATTACTGTTATTATTATTCCACTGTAGTCATCACTGCAGAACAAGGTTCAGGGGTTTAGAAGCTCTGGGCTGCTTGCAAAAGCAAAGGGCTAGCCAAGGAAGAGTTCAGTCTACTTGAGACCAGGTGCTTTTTCTAGAGGGATCTTCAGCACCAAAGAGAAGTGCCTGAGCAAGAGGTCTTGGTTTTCTTGTTCCAGTGGCAAACTCTACTAAATGATATGCAACCAAAGAGAAAGAGCACCCTCCCCCCAAAAAAAATGGCTCAAGGACTAGAGAGCCTTGATATTTAGTAGGAAGAAGTAATTTCTGATGAGTGAGGAATCAGTGAGCAACTGCCATTGTGGTCTTAAACACTAGGCTGACCAAAGATCCATCTGGTCCAAAATGTTTTCTTGGTTTTACCTTGGAGGGCAGAATACTTGCTGAATTTATTGAGTTCCTATATGTTGGGGATACAAAGTAAAAAGAAAATTCCTGCTCTCAAGAAGCTTACTTTCTATGAGAGTGGGGAAGCATACTACAGTTATTTGTCTTAAAACCCTTTTCTCCTGTATAAGACATGGAGATTAGGGGTTGTTTCATTCTTTGTATTGGTTGATTGATTCATCTTCTGGACACCTGGACTAAAGTTAATATTATCTGGAGAGACAATGTTTGGCTTATGCCAAGGCACCAGATAAAATTTGATGGTAAATCCTCACACCTCCATACAGCTTGTGAGACAACTTCCTTCTGATTTTTTTTTTTTTTTGGCTTTTTTGCTGAGGCAATTGGGGTTAAGTGACTTGCCCAGGGTCACACAGCCAGGAAGTGTCTGAGTCCAGATTTGAACTCAGGTCCTTCTGACTTCAGGGCTGGTACTCTAACCATTGCACCACCTAGCTGCCTCAAGACAATTTCCTTCTACTTTGATTTCTCCCTATAAAAGATTCACAGACTAAAATCATCTAGTTAGAACTAAGGTCATCTAGTCCATTTGAACTTTCCCCATTTTAGTTTCCTAGAATTGAAGTTCTGGGAGGTTAGGGTTCTTGGAGGTGAGCCTTGTGTACTTTAAAGAACATTCATGTTCCTTGTTTCCACTCCACATTCTACTCTACATTCCATCCCAAGGAACCCTGGGAATATCTCATCTACTTAATACCTAAGGTATCTCTGTTTATATAAAAAATTATATTCTGTTAATCAATTCCATAATACAGCTGAGGGATCAGGCCTGAGTTAATTGCTCCTGTCCTTGGGGCGGGCCAGGTCTTTTGGATACTCAGTGATTCTTTTTGTCACCCCCACTCTCTGTGCACCAATCTTCCTTTGCAGGATGTGAGAGTCCTGGGATGTGACCTGCAGCATCCATTCTCAGGGCTGCCTCCCTCCTCCTCCCAATCACACTGCAGTTCAGTAATTGGTGCCAATAGCTTTTGTCACTGATTTTCCATTTCGTCCTAATAAAATGCTTAATGCCCTTGTCCTTACTCAGCTGCCACCTGGCCCAGGGGAGAACGATGGAAGAAAGAAGGGAAGTGGTCTTTGGAAGGGCAATAACAGAAGGAAACTATGAAATGAGCCAAATTTCATTCCAGAAAGGATCCCAGAAATATCCTTGAACTACTGGAAGACTGGTACCCATATCCCTTTGTTGGCTATTCAATTCTCTTTCTACTAAACCATGCTGTCTTTATAAGTCAGACAAGTCCAGAGTTCACTTCTGTGGAAAGAGGTAGTTTAAGAATTGAAAGTCACTGTCTACCATTATCAGGATGAGATGTCTATCAAGTGATATCTGGAGAAAGTGCTTGTTGTGGGTGTGGACCACCCACTCATATGAAAAAAAAAAAAACCCTTACTTTTCTTTTTATACCTACTTGAATTAGTTCAAAACTTTAGTTTACACATTACCCACTCTCACAATGAGATCAGCTCTCTTTTGATCTTTTTCTCCCTATGGTGCATGCAACGACTTGTATTCTGCAGGACCCAGCATGCTGTACAGGGCTATCAAATAGATGGCTGGTTGCCAGCACTCCTGATTATGACAACAATTTAGTGCCTCAGTCTCTCAAATCTACAAAATGAAGTTATTATTAATCTGAAGTTATTAATAACTTTTATATCATAGCACTATTTACTATAGAGTACAATTTAGTATAAAGCAGGTTTTTTCCTGCAGTCCATTCAAAGTGGCATAGTTTTTAAAGTTCCAAAGGGACCTTGACTAGAAGGTGATTCATAAATCATAGAATGTTAGAACTAAAAGTGAAGTTAGAGCAGTAAGGAAGAATGGATTTTGGAAATCAGCTAATCCACCTCCTTAATTTTGTTGTTGAGAAGTAATGGGATATAGCTTAAGAGCCTTGTACTTGGACCCAGGACACCTGGATTCAAATGCTATTCCTGATACTTTCTAGCTCCATGACTACTGGCAAGGAAGTTACCTCACCTCTCTAAGCCTCAGCTCTCTCTGCTGTAAAATGGTGATAATGGCATTTACTGCTTCCTATGATGGTGGTTGGATAATATATGTGAAAAGGGTGTATAAATGTAAGTTGAGCCTTAGGATGGTCCTGGGAGAGAGCTTCTTATTTTTTCTTTGAGTTTAGCTGGGTGTGAGTTCATGGGAGTAACTAGTCTGCCCTTTAGCATGTAAGTCTACATAAGAACCCACATGGATAAGTCTTTACAAAAGGGAGCACAGAGCATGTGCAGAATATCTGCATATATACTGACTTATTCAATGGACAAATGTGTCATTTGCCATTCCAATCCACCCCTGATTGCTTTGAGTTTGAGTTTGGGATGGAGTAGTTTAACATTGAGCATATCCTTCCTCAAGAAATTTCAAAATACCACCCCCTCCCATCACAATTTGTGAAGCAGACAAATTTAGAGGTGATTATTTATACCACAGAAATTTTTTTTTATCAAGCTGCCATGACTCCTTAAATAGAAAGTTCTCCTAATGAATTTAAAATACAATTTACTTTGCAACAGCAACAGAAAAAATTACCACTTTTTTTGGGGAAAATATTTTACAGAAAGCAAGATACATTTGCACTTAGGGAAGGCTTACATCAGCAACTCATTTGCCAATGAGTCCCCCTGAGTCAGGAATTCTTAAGGTTATAGTGTGGATCTTTTTACTAAGTCTCTAGTACAAAGTCCATAATGGTAGATCATACTTTTATTTGGATTTCACTCAATGTACATGCCTGTTCTCTTTAGTTTTTACAATGCTGTATAGAATTTTTAGAACTAGAAGCACTGGGTTCTAATTCTGCCTCTGTTACTTACTGGCTATGTGTCCATAGCAAGTCACTTAATATCTCTGAGTTTTACTTTTCCCATTTTAAAAATGAACATATTGAATACAATTATTTCTTTTTTTATTCCTACTACTCAACTCAATTTCTTTGTTGATTTTAAACATTCTTTTAAAAATTTGAGTCTTGAATAGTTTTTCATCCCTCCTGCCTCTTCCCTGCCCATTGAGAAAGTAAGCAAAGTGATATCCATTATTCATGTGAAATCATATAAAACATAATTCCATATTATCCATATAACAAAAAAAGCAAAAAAATACTTCAATTTGCACTCAGTTCATCAGCTCTCTCTCTGGAGGTAAATATTTTTTTCAGCATTAATCCTTGGAATTATCTTGGATCTTTGTATTAATTGGAGGGGAGAAGTCTCACAGATGATCATCATTGAAACATTGCTGTTACTATGTACAATGATCTGATTTTTCTCACTTTACTTTGCATCAATTCATATAGATATTGGCATTTTTTTCTTCTGAAACTATTCCATCATCATTCTTATAACACAACAATATTTCATCACAATCATATGCCATAACTTTTTTAGCCAGTTGATGAGTATCCCCCAGTGTCTTGGTTTGTTAACACAAAAGAAGCTGATAAAAATATTTTCATATATATAGGTCTTTTTTCTTTTCCTTTGATCTTTTTGGGGTATGGATCTTGTTGTGGTATTTCTGGGTCACAAGATAGGCACAGTTTTATAACCATTTGGATATAGTTCCAGATTGTTCTTTTGAATGACTACCAATTTACAAATCTGCCAACAATTTATTATACCTATTTTCTCTCATCCCCTCCAACATTTATCATTTTTGACAGGTGTAAGATAGTATCTCAGAGTTGTTTTAATCTGCATTTTCTAATCAATAGTTATTTAGAGCATTTTTTCTATGTCTATAGCTAGTTTTGATTTCTTCTGAAAACTGCCTGTTCATATCCTTTGATCATTTATCAGTTGGGGAGTGGTTTTTACTTTTCTCAGTTTCCTATGTATTTGAGGAAATATGGCCTTAATTTTTTTTTTTTGATACTACTTCATTATTTGTGGTACCTTTTAGCAAAATGTAATTTCCTTGATTATCTCTTTTAATTAGGTCTATTTTTGCTTTTGCTTAGTCTGAGTTCATGATCGCTACCCCCGCCTTTTTTTTTTTTTACTTTAGCTGAAGCACAATAGATTGTGCTCCAGACCTTTATTTTATCAATTTTATCTTTAATGTGTGTGTCTTTCAGTTTCAAGTAGGTGTCATGTAAATAACTTGTCATTGGATTCTGGTTTCCAATCCATTCTGCTATCTGCTTCTGTTTTATGAGTGAGCTCAACCTATTCATATTCATGGTTATGATTTCTAACTGTATATTTTCCCTCATCTCATTTTTTTCTGCTTATATTTTTCTTTCTCTTTTGCTTCTCATCACTGTCTTCTTTAATCCACCTTCCCTTTTATTATGCCCCCTCCCCTAATCGATCATTCCCTTCCCCTCCTTTTTCCCTAATGGATAGATTTCTATACCTTCTCTTAACCAATTTCAATGTAAGGTTCAAATATTGCCTGCCACCCCAACTCCTCATTTCCCCCTCCACTATAAAAATTCTTCCTTGCATGCTTCTTTAAAAAGAAGAATTTCTCTATTCGACCTTTCCCTTCCCCCTCTTCTCCATGCATCCCTCTTTCTCACCCCTTCATTTTGTTGAGATCATCTCAACATAATTGACTCACACCCATGTTCTTTGTTTAGGTAGACGCCTTTTAACTGCCATAATAATAATAAAGTTTTTAGGAGTTGCAGGGATTACCTTTCCATATAGGAATGTAAACAGTTTAACTTTATTGAGTCTCTTATGATTATTCTTTCATGTTTACCTTTTTATGCTTCTCTTGAGTCTTGTGTTTAAATGTCAAATTTTCTATTCAGTTCTGGTCTTTTCAACAAAAATGAATGAAAGTCCTCTATATCATTAAATATCCATTTTCCTCCTGAAGGATTAAACTCAGTTTTGCTGGTAGGTTATTCTTGATTGTAATCCTAACTCCTTTACTTTCTAAAATATTATATATTCCAAGCCATCCAATCCTTTAATGTGGAAATTGCTAAATCTTGTGTGATCTTGACTGCAGCTCAATAATATTTAAATAGTTTTTTTTTTCCCCCTGCTTGAAGTATTTTCTCCTTGACTTGGGAGCTCTGGAATTTGGCTTTAATATTCCTGGGGATTTGGGAATCCCTTTCAGAAGGTGATTAGTGGATTCTTTCAATTTCTATTTTGTTTTTTGCTTCTAATATGTTAAGGGAATTTTCTTTGATAATTTTAAAAAATAGAATGTCTATGCTTTATTGGCTTTTACGTCATGACTTTCAGGTAGTCTAATAATTCTTAAACTGTCTCTCCTCAATTTATTTTTCAGATCAATTTTTTGTCCAATGAGATATTTCACATTTTCTTCTATATTTTCATTCTTTTGACTTTGATTGTTTCTTGATATCTCATAGCTTCCAGTTGCCCAATTCTGCTTTTATTTTCTTCAGTGAACATTTGAACCTCTTTTTCTGAGTAATTCTGCGTTTTAAGGAATTCTTTTTTTTGGTAAATTTTTGTTCTTTTACCATTTTACCAATTCTGTTTTTAAGGGGTTATTTTCTTTAATTTTTTGTGCCTCTTTTAACAAGCTACTAATTTTTTTTCACATTTTCCTGCATCACTCTCATTTCTTTTCTCAATTTTCCCTTTAATATTCATCTTTTTCTTTAACTCTTCCAGGAATTCTTGTTGAGCTTAAGTCCAATTAGCATTTTTGAGGCTTTTTTGGGGGGTAGCTGTTTTTACAGTATTATCTTCTGAGTTTATGTCTTAATCTTCTCTGCCACTGTAGTAGTTTTTATGGTTAAATATTTTTGGTGGTTTATTTATTCTTCCAACCTATTTCTTGACTTTGAATTTTGAATTGCTCTGCTCACCTTGGGGTGGAGGCACTGTTCCAAATGTCAGGGCTTTTTTGTGCTGTTATTTTTAGAGCAAATTCTTGGAACCTGTAAGTTTTTGGTTCTTTCAAGGTGGTGTAATCTGGGGAAATATGTGGTCACTGCTCTCCTGGTCTTTGGTCTGGTCTTTACCCAGCAGGGGCGCCTACTTCCCTGTAGCTGTAAGTGCTAGTACTCTTTACCTTGGAACTATGACCAGGTCCCCTTTTACTCTACAGCCACAAGTGCTTCTGCTCCTTTTCACCATGGAACTGCAACCTATAAGTAAGTATGGAAAATACAGTTTCCAAGCAGCACCAAGTGTCCCCGGTGCCAGCAGAAGGTTTTCTATAATTTTTCTGATCAGTTAGCCTACCTTCTTATCATCTATTGGGTGAGAACTAAAGCTGCTGCTTCCACCACCTCCAAAGTCTGTCACGGCTCTCACTTCATATCACATACCTTTCTTGTTGATCTCAATTGTCTTAGGTTGGAAAAATATTTTACTTTGACCCTTTTTTGGCCATTCTGCTCCAAAATTTGATTTGAAGAGTTATAATAAAATTGTTCAGAGGGGAATGTTGGGAGAATTCAGTTGGGTTGCTGCATGTATTCCACTCTCAAGTTCAGTTATTTTTCAGAGCTTTTCAAATGCAAAGTCTATATTCTATCAAATGGGCAGTCAGAAATGAAAGAAGTGATTGAGGGCTCTCCTCCTTTGTGGAACTGAAGTTCTGGGAATGCTGGAATCCATACACTTAAAATCCTATGCCAGAGACAAGCTACAAATCACCTCTGTACCTCTCCCACCTCACCTACAGTCTTCCTGAATACTGATGAATCTATTCATTCCATGTAGCTTGTAGATATTAGAACAAGAAAGCATCTTAGAGAACACTTAATTCTCTTTTTAGAAGTAGTATTGGCTAAGGTTATATAAAATAATGGAGGATCTGAATTTTGAGCCTGGGAGCCTGAAACAAATCCTATGTGGTCCCCAGCTTAATAATGAAGTCATACTAAAAGATCTGGGAAAGAAAATCTAGATCGACTCTTTCATTTTATAGGTGAGGAAATGAAACCTAAAAAAATGATCTAGCTTTCCTAAGAACACAGAGTGGCAGAGTCAATATTAAGTCCCAGATCTCTTCACACTCAGTCAAATGTTCTTCTAGTTCTATTGCACTAAGAATTGGTGAGAACATATGTCACTTGTTTGCACTGACAACAGCACACTTTACTGGGCTTTGCTGCATTTCTGTCCAGAGCTGACAGTGGACAGGTCCAATCACCATTATCAGTGGCACCTTTCTCTTGGCTCAGAGTTTCTGGGAAAAGCAGAGGGCCATTATCACATCTGGGCAACTGCAGTCCTCTGGACTGTGAAAGAAAGCGCTAGGTTCTTAGTTGCTAAGGCCATACAGGGCAGGCAACCAACTTCAGAAAAATGAGGAATGTGTGCTGACCATCTTGATGACTCATCCCTATTATCAGAGTCCAGGTCTGCAGCTGGTTCTAGGACCTTTCTGTTTTCTCTCTGATTTACTTTTGGCTCTGCTTTAGTAGGTGTTTTTCATTCTCCTATTGATTGTTAAAATTCTTCTCATCTTTTGATATCACCTCTTCTGTTGTAAAGCCTTCCAAGATTTGCTATATGTGTGTATATGTATGTATGTATGTATGTATGTATGTATGTCTATGTATACATATACATATATCTGTATATTCTCTGATTTCTCTCAGCATTCAGGAACTTTTTTATGTGCTTAGTGTAAGAGTATTTAGACACTAAAATCTTGCTGAGATGTCTCATTGCGGCATGGAACTCACCCTCAGCTTTGAATGCTTTTGTAATGAGCATAATCATGGAGCCAGCCATGGAGCTAGCTCTATGCATCTGATAGCTGAGGATTAGTTTAGGTAAATTCAAAGAGGTTTAGTTGAGAACATTTGAAGGGGGTGGTCAATCAATCAACTAATGAACATTTATTAAATACTTACCATGTGCCAGACAATGTTGTACAATGGTATACACAGTATACCATAAAAACAGTCCCTTCCCTCAAGGAATTTACATTCTAATGGGGGAGATAGCATGTACAGAGGAAATGAGTACATACAAGATACATACGAAGCTGTAGAGGGGAAGACAGCTATAGGCTCTTGTATCGATTAACATCCGTTTTGCTCTTGAAGTGAAGCATTTTGTGTCATCGATACTTGTGTACATGTCTCATCCTCTCCATTAGATTGTAAGCTCCTTGTGGGTAGGGATTGTGTCTTATTCCTGTTTTTCTCCACACTCCTGCCCCCCCTTGCACATAGCAGAAACCATGTTTGCTGATTGAATTCGTTGTGTCTCTGGAGGGTCACAATCTGCAGGAGCTCCGGCGCAGTGCCTCATTGGCCACCAAAGTCTTTGTCCAGCGAGATTACAGTGATGGGACCATTTGCCAGTTCCAGACCAAATTCCCCCCTGAACTGGACAGTCGGGTAAGAAATTCTTTTCTCCAGTCTTGATGCTTGGTCCAAGTCACAGTCAAACCGTTTATGGGAAAATGAATGAACGAGGAGGAACGAGAGTATAGTGAAGTCTTAATTAGGACAAATGATGAATCTTGCAAAGTGGTGGAATTGTTCAAATGGTATCATCTGAAGTGATATGTAACATGTAATTGATTTCAGTCCACTTTTAGAAATATGAAATGAAAATTGTACCTCGATTGTTCACACTAACCGAGACCTAGATTTATATACAAGAAATGAACAGTAGAAAAGAGTAACTTCAACAAGGAAGCTTATTTAGGGATCTGAGCATGTCCATGACCCCTATAGACTGATTCTTGAACTCCAATTTCAGGGAGCTAGGCCAGGGCCTTCGAGGAAGCTTGTTGATGGCTCAGCTGAGTTTGGCTCTGGGTTCTGGCTCACCCAGTTCCATCACCTTAGCTCTGGCCTATGGAATTAAGAGAGAACAACAACCTCACACTAGTTCTATTTATCAGGTCAGGCAAATTCAGGTGCTGGGCCATTGGGCAGACTGCACACAGGCACACATATAGACATATACAAGCCCAAATTGCCTTCATTGCTTCCTGTCCTTGACCAACCCTTCTAGAAAAATGCCTGCCATTCCTTGCCCCTGGGCCAGCCAGCAGGCAAATGCATGCCTTTGGGAGCATTTAACCCTGGAGGACAGAGCAGTAACAAGGGCAGAGATGACTGAAGAAAGGATGGCACTTTTTCTACTTTTTTCGAGTTGTGTCTTAGGCAGAAACTGGGAGTCTCACGGCTCCTTACCTCCCCCTAGGAGAGCTTTGGCTTCAGGCAGACAGACATCTGTGGTCTCTGAGCTTGGTGATCAGGGAAGCCCTGGCAGCTTGTGGGGGTGGCTTCGGGGGAGCCCTGGGGAAATGTGGGTGGGGCCAATGGAAATTCTGTAGCCTAATGATTTGTGAAAACTACCTGCAAGGCAGGTCTCATTCTGTCCCCTTGCCATCTGGTCAGACATCATCTCACCCATTCACAGCCTGGGTATTTCTTATTTAGCTACCTCTGGGGAAAGCCATTCCAGCCCTCCCTTGACAGGCAAAGATGGTGTCTCATCCCATTTGCTTGAAGCAATTCCATGTCTAAGCTCTCATGTGTCTAACTGCAGAGTTACTTGTTTGCATGCTTCCTTCCCTCTATGGGGGCCACACACACATCACATATACTGAATATGGATGTACCTCTCTCCTCCTTGCCAGCCTAACATTGTAGTCTATAATCTCTGGAACCTGAAACTAGGCCTTCACTCTTGTTCTTCCTCCAGATTGAGCGGCAGCTGTTCGAGGAAACTGTGAAGACTCTCAACAACTTTTATGCTGAGGCTGAGAAAATTGGGGGGAGTTCCTACTTAGAGGGTTGTCTGGCCTGTGCTACGGCGTACTTTATCTTCCTCTGCATGGAGACCCATTATGAGAAGGTGGCTCCTGACCCAGACCCAGCCTTACCCTTGGACAAAAACACCTCTTCTCCTTTTGCATCCTTGCTACCTTCCCTGTTCCCCTCACTCTCCCTCTTCCTATTTCCCCTTCCTATTATCTGTACCCTTGACCACCCCCATCGCCAACTAACACCCTCTCTGCAGGTCCTTAAGAAGATTTCACGGTATATCCAAGAACAGAATGAGAAGATATTTGCTCCCCGAGGACTCCTTCTCACTGATCCGGTAGAACGAGGAATGAGGGTTGTATCCTTTCTGATTTTAACTACGTGGGTCTGGGGTCAGTGGGTTGGGTAGCGGGCAGGTATCCATATCTTTAAGTAATGGAGGGAGAGCAGTGAGTTTGGAAACAGTCCTGGATTGGTAGCTGGGGAAAGGAGGTTTGGTCTCAGAAGATGAATTGATCCACAGGGGACAGGGAATAGAAAACTCCTTTTTTCATTTAAATTCAGCATTTTCTCAGCAACTTACATCTGAGAGAATTGCCAAAAACACTAAGATGTTATCAGTA
>JAJPUD010000917.1:121777-141323 GCA_023553655.1 Myrmecobius fasciatus
TTTTTTTTTTTTTTTTTTTTTTGCTTTTTGCTGAGGCAATTGAGGTTAAGTGACTTGCCCAGGGCCACACAGCTAGGGAATGTTAAATGTCTGAGACTAGATTTGAACTCAGGTCCTCCTGACTTCAGCTTTGGTGCTCTATCCACTGCACCACCTAGCTGCCCCTATCAAGTTGTTTCTTGAGCTGATACCTATGGAAATTTTTTTTTGACACATCTTGTAGAAGTAATTGTTGTTTTGATGTGATTACACTTAAAGCAAGAGGTGGAAGTCAGCTGAAATACATGTGTTAGCAGATCAGATCTGGCTTGGGGTGGGCTAGATATAGTGCACCTGTCAAGACAGCTCAATTCCAGGAA
The DNA here is from genome assembly GCA_023553655.1 of Myrmecobius fasciatus. Classification (NCBI taxonomy): domain Eukaryota; kingdom Metazoa; phylum Chordata; class Mammalia; order Dasyuromorphia; family Myrmecobiidae; genus Myrmecobius; species Myrmecobius fasciatus. The sequence goes on from JAJPUD010000917.1 coordinate 122,137, forward strand.
GGGAAAGCGGAAGCTCAGTAGTCATATTACACTACGGACAGGCTTTGGAAAGTCCAGTCCATAGAGTGCTGTTCCACATGGCAAGATGGGACAGGTGAGGGTGATGGTTGGTGAAAGTCATTTAATTCTCTAGGACTCAGTTTCCTCATATATAAAATGAAGGGGTTCTTCAAGGTTCCTGTGGGCTTTTTGATCCTATGAAGTTAGAGCAGTCGTTGGGCGGAAGAGTCACTTAGGACTGTTGACCACTGAGTAATATTATCTCGTTCCTGAAGGGAGGGTTATGAGGAGCTTCCTCAGGGAGTCCACACCTGAATGATGGCTTCAGGAATAGTGACATGGCCCGGTCCCTTCCCATCTGCTCCCTTGGGTGGGTTTTTTTTTTTTTTTAACAGGATCCACCCCATACTCCTACTCTGATTTCCTTAGCCATGGGAGATGAGATAGCTTGGGAAGATGGCCAAGGTATAGCTATGGGCTGCGGCTGAGTGCTTGCCCTGGGTTCCTCCCTTTCCTTTACTCGCCTCTGCCCCAGATCGAGATCTCCATCTATGAGGACCGTTGCAGCAGCGGCAGCGCAAGCAGCGGGAGCTCCAGTAGCAGCGGCAGCAGCAGCGGAGGGGGAGGGGGAGCAGGGGGCCGGTGACTGGCCGAGAGTCCCTGCAGGGAGCTGTACTGCCGGGATGAGGGCCTCTCCGATCTGCGCAGGCTTCGCTACCAGAGCACTCGCTTCTGAGTCGCCCTCTCTACCTGCCGCTCCTTTGGGGGTGGGCCGGGAGGGAGGGAAGGAGGGGGCGGGCCCTAGATCAAACTGTGGGCAGCTGACCTTCAGGGACTCCTGACAGGCAGGGGGACTACTCCTTACTGCTCAGGAGAGCCTACGGAAGGAGTTGTCCCCTTCCGGATACCCCCTTCCTCCGCCTGAATCCTCCCCTTTCCCCCTGGGGGCCACTCCCGCTAGGGAGAAGTCTCAGTTCAGGGGTACAGTTAGGGGGGTTCTTCTCTTGGAGCGTCTCACCTGTTGAGCTTCTCCTTCCCTTCCAGCAGCTGCTCTCTTAGAAACTGGACCTTCCATGTTTGAGCTGAGCAGAATCTAGAATACCTGGACGATCCCTTCCCCCGCATGATCCCTTAGCTTAGGGGATCCAAACCACTGGATCTCTGCCCCAAAGTCCAACCCCTTTCCTTGCCAAATGCAGTGGGTTGGCTATGCAAATAACTCCTATGTTCTCTTGCCTGCTCTCCTGCCTCTAGTGTCTTCTCTACAATATCTCTCCTCCCTTGCTTTCTAATGCTTACTCTGTGAACCATCTTCTCATAGGAATCTGGGGAGATGGAAGTTACTGGGGGGGGGGCTTCTCCAGTCCAGTCCCCAAGGGGGCAGGAAGGACAAGTCCCAGTGTCTTCTCCAGGACCTCTCATCTTTCCAGGACTGAAAATGTCTTTGACTTTTGTGTTCTCTCCTTAGCAAAGTGGACAGGAGGAGGGACTCTGGTCAGGGGCAAGATCTAATAGTAGCAACAGCCCTATGGCCAAAGGAAGGGATGAGAGATGCTCTCATGTCTCACATGAAGTCCTAGTAACCCAGAGTAACTTTTTTTTTTTCGTGAAGAAACTAGTTAGTGGGTTATATGACTCAAGAGAAGAGCCTTGGGAGTTTTTATTTCTGTAACGGGACTGCCTATTTGTGAAGAGGGAATGATGGGAGGGAAAGAGGTGGAAAAGGAAATTATGGAGTCTGATCATGGATGTAATAGTAAAATTTGGATAATAGATTCTTACAGAAGAGAGGGGTCCTTTGTTCTGTGTTCAGTAATGTAACTAACATTGAAAGCAGAGAGAAGTAAGTAAGTAGGGTTAAGTGTGAAGGAAGAGGAAACAGGACTACTCGGTAAGGGAATATCATGGCTTAGTTCCATTACAAAGCTCCAACTCCCTCTCTTCTCTAGCTGGATTCCCTATTACTCTTATGCCCCCAATTTCTCTCCCTTGTATCTTTATGTTACTGAACAGGGTTGTATATCTGTGTCCCCACAGTGGACTGGGCAAATTTGTGTGTATGTGTGTGTGTATGTGTGGAAGGGTGAGACAAAGACAGAGACAGACAGAGATTCTGTCATAAGACGGAATGGAGGGACTGCCTGGGATTGTATATCCCTTCCTACAGGCCTCCTGGTGCTTTGCCTGTGAGTAGAGTCTCCTCCCTGATATACATTTTAGTTTCAGAAGTCAATGACCTTCCCCTGGCATCCCCTTCCCCCCACTTCCTTTCCCATACTCTCATGTAAGTAAATAGCTGTGGGACTGGGAACTTTCCCTTCTTGACTAGGGGCTACCATGCCAGGTGCTATTATGTACTTCTAGTTCCACTTCTTGTTATTGGAATTTCTTTCCTCCCAGACCCTATTCTCTATTTTGCAAATAGGGAGTCGGCTTCTAGGAGGGCAGCTTCCAACTATAGGGGTGATGCCACTGGAAGGTTATACTATTTAGAGACTCCCCTTGTAGCTTACCATACAAGTTGTGACCTTTCTCTATCCCCTGTGACTTGGTTCCTTATGATGGCTCTGAGGGGGGACTCTCTCCACATGGTATGGCATCAGTGTCCCTTCTGAGAAACCATTGCATCTGAAGATCTGGATAATTGAGGCTTCCCTTGATGGCATGACAAGGACCTGACTTTCCCATGAGGGGAATTCCCAGCTATGCTGCTCTAAGTGCCACTTGGCTAGAGAAAAAAAAGCAAACTTCAACCTGCAGTTGCTATAGCAACAGAAACCAGGGAGCATCTCCCCCAGAGCTGAGACACAAGGAAACTGGAGAAGATTGTAGCTGGACCAGCAGGGAACAGGGAACTCTGCATCTCCCACCCCCACCCCATAGTGGGAAGTGCAGAAAAGCAAGTCAAAGAGCCAGCAGGGAGTTCTCCAAAGCTGGAAAGAAGGATGGATTTTGTTTCTGCCAACAGAGGAACACCACATATAGACACTTCTGCCCCTGGCCAATAGTTTAGGCTGCCATGGCCTGAGAGAGCCAGGGGTAGGTGACTATAGCTTATCCCTCACCTGAGCCACAGGGCTAATAAGAGCAAGCCTGGCCATTTCTGGCCCATCTTGTTTCTTAATGTATTTTCCGATTTTGTGCCAGTGTTCCTTCTTTAAAACAAATATATCTCCACCTACCTTCTGGATATCCATGCATGAAGAACAGAAAAGCCTTTTGTTTTTAACTAATAAAAGGACCTGCTTGATCTTGGGTTTTGTGTCACTTTTTCCCCAAGAGTAGCCAGAAAGGCTTCACATTCATGGTGGGCACCTTCCTCTTACATCATATTCATGAAATGGAATTGAACAGTAATGGAGAAATGAGTGTTCTGTAATTGTATAATCAGGTGACTGAGATACACAAGGTTGGTACTTTATATACTATAAAACACTATATATCTATATCTAGACATATCTATATATCTATATACACACATGGATGATTATTACTGTAACCTTAGCATACACATACTCCATCAGAGAAGAGCCAAGATTAAAACTCAACATCCTTGATTTGCAGCAGAGACATCTGGGAAATGTCCTTAGTTGAGGCAAGCTGACATCATTTACATTCCATTTCTCTTCTCTCTTTCTCTGTCTCTGTCTCTCTCCCCCTCTCTGTATGTATCTGTGTCTCTTTCTCTCTCTTTGTCTCTATTTCTCTCTCCCTCCATCTCTGTTTCTCTTTTTCTTTGACTTTCTGTCTCTTTCTGTGACACTCTCTCTTTCTCATTCTGCCTTTGTCTCTGTTTCTGTCTCTCTGTCTCTTTCTCTAACTCTTTTCCCCTTCTGTCTGTCTTTCTGTTTTTCTCTTTCTGTGTGTCTCTCTGTCTCTCTCTTTGTGCCTCTGTCTCTGTTTTTCTTTCTCTGTGTCTGTCTCTTTCTCTCATTTTCTTCCTGTATTTCTCCTCTTCCTTCTCCCTCCCTCCCACTTCCACCCTCTGTCTTCCTCTTTCCCTACCCTTCTCTTATCATTCTTCCTTCCCTGATTGCTTTTGTGCCCTGCTCATCTCCCCAAACTGGTTGCTTCTAGTTAGACCTGGCTCCTATCTTGTAATTATGTATAGAAAAGTAATGAAGTAATAATGACTTCATTCAAAAGATATTTAGTAAGTAGCTATTATGTGTATAGTGTTCTTTTTATGACTAATAATTGTGTTAATAATTACTCAAATGGATCTGTGATCTCATTGATTTGACTGCCCTACATCCTGGACCTTGTGTGACTCCCAGAGGAGTCCACCCTACCAGGTAGAGAACTTACTTGCTTTCTCCCCACATATAGAAAATACCAGTGGATTGCTCTCCCACTGTTTATCTGATACCCTTTGTTCTTTGCTACATAGCTAGTCCATAGTATTCCTATCCTACATTTCCCTACTGCATCTTTTACTCCTGTTTTTCTTTGAAATAGCTTATATTATTGCTTACAATATTATTACTGTTATTTTATTATGTTGCTTATACCTTGTAGGTTGCTCACATATTCTCCATTGTCCTCTATGATAATCATTATTACATTAATAAGTAATCATAATAACATTCACACAACTCTTAAGTGACCTTGTGAGGTAGATAGGTATTATTATTTTCATTTTACAGATGGGAAAACAGTCTCAGAGTGGTTAAATGACTTGTCAATAGCCATACAGCTAGAGTCTAGGAACTGAGACTTGCAAACCAAGGCCATAGGAATCAGAATTTTAGAGCTTAAAGTCATCTAGTACAACTCCCTCATTTTTAAGATAAGAAAACCAAGGTCCAGAGTAGTCAACTGCTTTTTTTTCCAAGTTCAAATAAAACTAGGATTTGAATCCTGGTCTTCTGACTTCAAATCTAGCACTTCCCACTGAGATGATGGTATTTATTGTGGCTGAAGAAGAGTATGCATAATGATAAGTTATAATGGCTCAAATTTAATTTTTAATAGGGATAAATTTAAAGTCTTACACTCAACGTGAACAGTCATTCCAAAAGTAAAGGGTGGAATAAGCATGGCTAGACGCTAGCTCATATAACAAAGCTCTGAAGTATTTTACCCAACACCACATGGGAATTAAGTATTTGATCTTTTGATTTGGAGTCCTGTATTCTTCCCATGACACAATATGTATCTTTTTCATCATATGGTGATCAACAAGGCAGAATCTTTGCCCTTCGGGAATTTACAATCCATTTCTAAACTAGAATGAGGCCCTGATTATCCTAGGGAAGAAACAGGTTCACCCAAATGCCCTAGAAAGAGTTGTTTTCATGACATAGTCACACATGTCAATTGATGGGGATGAAGAAATATCTAATGAGAATATAATAGAGTGCAATGATGTAACAGAGACAAAGTTTACATTTGATGATTATGCCTGGATGCAGTTTCCTGGTATAGAAACACCTATTGACTCTCTCCAGGGAGTAGATGAGCTCTAGGAAGACTAGAAGGAAGGAAGAAAAGAAGGATAGAAGGAAGGAAACCAGCATTTATTAAGCATCTACTATGTACTAAACACTTTACAAATATTAGCTCATTTGCTCTTCATCAAATCTTGAGAGATAGGTGCTATTAGGTGGTGCAGAGGATGGAATTCTGGGCGTGGAGTCAGGAAGAGTTGAGTTCAAATGTGGCTTCAGACACTAGTTGCATGGCTCTGGGGCTTCAGTTTCTTCATCTATAAAATGAAGATAATAATAACACTCACCTCCCAGGGTTGTTGTGAGCATGAAATAAAATATTTGTAAAGCACTTAGCACAGTGCTTGGCACATAGAAGGCACTATATAAATGATAGCTATTATCATTGTCCCCATTTTACAGTAGAAAAAAAGGAGGCAGAAGAGATTAAATGATTTATCTAGGGTCCCACAGCTAGTTAATATCTGAAGCTATATTTAAACTCTGGTTTTCCTGATTACAAGCTAAGCACTATCCACTGAGCCATCTAGCTGCCTCGGATACCCTCTATATTATGGTAGTTAATAGATATAGCATTGTATGGTTCTTTTTTGGAAGTCTAGCGTGGCCATTAAGTGCTTTGGATAAGTCAGTTCATCTTTCTGCTTCTCATTTTCTTTACCTGTTAGGAGAGAGGGGTCAGTCTAGATCCTGATAATCTTTTCTGATCCTAGATCCTATGAATTCATTATTCATTTTTGGAGCTTGTCCTTCGGTAGTCTCCTGCAGAGGAGCCATATCCATTAGCCATATCTGACTGATGCTGAATGTGGCTGACAGTGGCTCCTGGATTTGCATGGACCCCTAAAGGACAGTAGGATGTTTGCTTAATGGTCTTTGGGGAAGCCTATGCTTTTGACACTTTACTGCACAGTTTGTCAAGGAGAGGAGGGATTGATCCTGTCTACTTGATGGATGTTTTCCAACCTTGACTAAGCTTAGGCTTAGTACTAGGTAAATTAAACCAGGATCTTGTGGGCTGGGGCAGGCAGGATGTATAGAAGAAGCTGCACTAAACCATGGGTTTAGTCTAGTTGGCTAGGGTCTAGGTGATGAGAACTTGGACTACTAATGTGGTAGCAAAAGAAAAGAGAATGGATGAATGTTGATAAGATGGTGTCTGGAACTATGATCCTGTGGATTTCCTCTTTATATCAGAGGGTCTTAATATCCATGTAGACCAGCAGATCTTAACCATTTTTGTGTCATGGATCCATTTGGCAATCTGGTAAAACCCAGGAACCTTTTCTCAAGAAATTTTTTAAATGTATAAAATAAAATATGCAAGATTTCAAAGGAAACCAAATATGCCAAAATACAGTTATCTAAATATTTTTAAAAACCCATAAGTTCACAGACCTGAGGTTAAGAACCTATGATGGAGATGTTTCCTTAAACTCCCTATCTTCCATTTTCTTCAATCTCTTTAAGTCCCAAGACCTAGTCCTTTACCCCACCTCAGTCATACATAGACATGGTTTCACACTAGATCTTGTCATTATACACAAGAGTTCCACTTCCATTAATAGAAAATTTGACATTTCTGCTATCTGAGTAAAATTTCCTTTCTCTATTCCACCCCTCCTACACCTGTCCCTTGTCCCCATCAAGACTTCCATTCCTCCTAATCCTCAGTACTTTTTCAAGTTCTCACTCTTACATCAGCTTCATTTTCATCCCTCTCCAACCTTAATCTAATAGTTATTTCAACTCTGCACTAACTTTGGTTCTTAAATCCTTTATCTTCTTGTTCTATTGCCATTCTTGACAAATTTCAGATTACTCCTGCCATCCACTATTTCTAATCCTACCCATGAACTATTGATTGAAGCTAGAGGAAATCTAGCTTGGGCTGACTGGGTGCATTACCAATTTGTTATACAATTTTAGCTGAGCCTCCACTGCAGCAAAATAGTCCTTTTACTCTCCCTCCCTCCCCCTCTCAATTCACTGCCTATCTCACTCCCTATGAAAGCTCTACTTTCTTCAAATTTTCTTCAAAATCTCAACACTTCCCCTCTGCCCTCTCTCTCATCTGAAGCTTTTTGCCTCTGAAAAATTGAGGCTATTCTATATGGACTCTTCTTCCATTTTCATTTCAAAACCATTTGACATCATTTTCCATTCTCTTTTCCTTTCCTTCAGGCTGTAGCAAAGAGGTGGCCCTTCTTCTTGGCAAGATCAGCCCTCTACATGTGCACTTGATCCTATACCCTCCTGTCTTCGCCACAAAATTGCATACTCAATCATTCCTCCTCTTTCTTAAATCTCTAACCTCTCCATATCAAATGATTCCCTCCTTACGGCTTTTCAACATGCTACAACCTCTCCATCTTTAAAAAGTCTTTATGAGACCTTACTGTATTCTCATTAATCTTGTACACTTCTCTTTTTCTCTATCAAACTCCTTGAAAAAGTTGTCTCCATGTATTGCCTCCACTTTCTTTCTTCTCACTCATTCCTCAATCCTTTGCAATCTGGTTTTTCATTCATCTGAAACTGCTTTCTCTAAAGTTAGCAGTGGTCTCTTATCATGAAATCTGATGGTCCTTTCACAGTTCTAATCCTTTTTTTTTTGTTGTTGTTGTTGTTTGGTTTTTTCGTTTGCTTTTTGCTGAGGCAATTGAGGTTAAGTGACTTGCCCAGGGTCACACAGCTAGGATGTGTTAAGTGTCTGAGACCAGATTTGAACTCAGGTCCTCCTGACTTCAAGGCTGGTGCTCTATCCACTTCACCACCTAGCTGCCCAGTTCTAATCCTTTTTGATGGACTGGCTGTATTGATCGATCACTCTTTCCTCCTGGATAGTCTATTCTCTCTAGATTTTCATGACTACTTTCTCCTGGATCGCCTGCTTGTTTAACCATTCATTCTCCATTTCTTCAGGCTTGTCATATACATCATGCTCCATAACTGTATTTTCCACTGCCCAGGATCCCTTTTTCTTCTCCTATTTTATTAGTGCCCATAGATTTAATGATCATCTCAATACAGATATCTATATCTCTACTTACATGTATACACACATGTAAACAATATGTACACACATACATACAAATACATACATGTTTATGCACACATATAATTAGATGTACATATATGTATGTATGCATATACACGCAGAGAGAGAGAGAGTCCCTATCTTCTTTTAAAATAAAGTTCAAATATAACCTAGATAAAGCCTTTCCTGATCCCCCAATTGTTATCTCTTCCTATATCTTCACCCCTAAATGACCAATTAATTGCTTATTGGATGTTTCATACTAGATACCCCAGAGATGTTATAAACTCAGAATATATAAAACTGAGCTTATGATCTTTCCCCCCAACCTCCCTTCTTCCAAATTTCCATATTTCTGGCAAAGGCATCTCCCAGTATCTCAGGCTTGTGATCTCAGCATTGTCATTCACTTCTCACCCCACCTACCCAGTTTGCTGCCTCTGTCTTCACAACAACTTTCACAAATGATCTCTTCTCTCTATTCCCACAGATACCACCTTAGTTCAGGACCTCATTATTTCTAGTCTAGATTATTGTTACAGTCCTTTCATCGGTCTCCCTATCGTAAGCCTCTCACCATTTCAGTTCATCTTATACATGGCTCCAAAAGAACAGATCTGACCATGTGATGTACTACTTAACTAACTCTAATTATTTCCTATTACTTCTAGAATAAAACTTGTAAAGCTCTACACAATATGGTCCCAAACTATCTTTCCAGCCTCAGTGGACATTGTGTTCCTCCCTCCTCCTGCCAAACTGGAGTTCTTACTTTCCCATTTCTCATTCATTCCTTATATATTGGACTTCATCTTCTACCCTCATACCTTTGTACTGGTTGTTCTTCAGACCTAGAATGAATTCCCTTTTTAAGTCCACCCCACAGAGTCCCTTTCTTCCTTTGAAATGAAGTTTCTGGATGAAACTCTTCATTTGTTCTTTATTAATTCTCTTTTTCCCAAACTACATTATATTTTACCTCTTTTATATGTATTATGTATCCATTTTGTTCTTATATGTGTTTTAATTTGTGGTTGTCTCCTCCTTTAGAATGTAAACTCATTGCGAGTATGGATTATTTCACTCTTGTACTTGAATTCTTAGTGCCTAGAACAGGGCAGTAATAAATTAATAAATATTTGTTGATTGATTGAATATCCTTGTCAGGTGATCATTCAGTTTTCACATGAAGACCTCCTGGATCAGAGAATGATTTCATTTTTGTTATGCTCTGCCTCTCATCCTTCCTTCAAATTAGTTATTCATGTTTTTCTTTGACTGTCAACATTCATAGACAGAGATGCAATTATTTATGTCAGGGAAAGACTCTTGGGGAAAGTGACAGACAAGGCTTCTGGCATCTTCCAGTCACAACAGATCCCTTCACAGCCCCATATGGTGCCTCACAGCCTTTAGACCAAGAGTTGTCCAGGATACAAGATGAGGAGTTTCAAATTGGAGAGGGAAATTGGAGAGACAGCAATTTATCTCCAAATCTATGGGTCTACTATTGCGTCAGGCAGAAAACTAGGTCCTGGTCTTGGTAGTCTTGTTCTACAAATCAAATTAATAGAAAAAAAAAAAAAAACCTTTGAAACACCACCAATGTCATGATATCTGGTTAGCTTATAACATATTATCTGGATTTCTTTCTTCTTTAGGGGGGAAATGATGAGTATGGGTGTGTCTCTGCTTTGTTTTCGTATTAAGAGGAGTCTACAGGTGAAGTTTGTTGCAGCACAAAAGAGAAAGATAGACAGATGAATATTTATTCTTAAAGTCCATGGAAAAGATGTAGAGTCACATATCTGCTTACTCCAATGAAGAAATCAGAGTCTTCCTCTACTATACCTAGGGAATTATACATAGCAGGCTCTTAAAAATATTTGTTGAGTTAAAATGAATTACTGAATTGTTGAATGTATAAGTCTGTTAAATTATTTTTATATTGTGTGCATCAACTGCAGTGCCTTGCACAGAGTAGGTGATAAAAAAAGGTAGTAAAGTGTTCAGAAAAGCAGAAGATAGAGCTTTGTATTGTGACTGTACCACTCACTACCTGTGTAATCTTGAGCAAGTTACTATTAGGACCTCAGTTTCTCTATCTGTAAAATGCCGGAGTTGGACTAAATGATTTCTAACACTAAACCTATGATCCTACGGGATCCTTTCTGAGCCCCAATTTCTTTCAGTTTCTTCATCTGTTAAAATGAGGCAGTTGGATGAGATGAAATCCTTTATGGCTCCAAATCTATGATCCTTGTAAATTTTTTTTGGTTGAATGAATGAATGACTGCTAGGCACATCTAATTGGTACAGTACAATCCACCTATCACACCCGACACAGAAGCACAGATAAAAGCATGTGGATGGGTTGGGGTCTCTTGCCAGTTGCCTTTTCCATCATCAACTAAGAGATAATGATAATTGCTTTAAGGTTTACAAAGTGTTTTATGTACATTATCTATTTCATCCTGACAATAACCGTTGGAAGTACAACAGGTGTTGTTATCTCATAAGGTCAGAGCTCTAGAACTGGAAGGGATCATTACATCCAGCCCTCTTCTTTTATAGTAGAGGAAACTAAGGGCAGACAAGATAAATACCTTGCCCATGGTCACAAAGATAAGATGTGTTAGAGGCAGGATCCAAACTAAGTCTCCTCTGACTGAGTCTGGGACCCTTTACATTATAGAACACTAACTGGAGTGTTCCACAAGGACGTCCCAAGCTGTGGACTTGCTTCTCTAAAATAATATCTCCCAAGACTCCTTCCCTTTGGTTAAGTCCTCCCAGCCATCAAGTCAGATCCTAGGGAATGACTTTCCATCTTCATGCACTTTCCAGGTAGGAAAGTCTAAGCATCTGAAGACTCCTGGGATTCAACTTCTTGGAGTTCCAAAATCCCAGTTTGTGCATCTTGTCCAGAGGGAGAATGAAAGCCAGGGGATTTCCAGAGTGTGAGGTGCCACTGAGTGGTGAAATAAGGCATTGCACCTAGAGATGTGCCCTTCAGGTGAAAGATTGCATAGTTACTTTGTTACCCATCATTCCACAGAAAAAAGTTACCCAAAGGCACACAGCAAGATACAGTTAGAGCTCAGGGTACCCTGATTCCCAGGAGAGCAACTAAGAGTGGGAGTAAGAGGATCTAAGTTTGAAAATCATTCCTGTCTGCCCCTTACCAACAGGTGACATGGGGAGCATCATTTCACCTCTCATGTTCTTCATCTGTAAAATGAGAATGATCTCTAAGTGATTCTTTGAGACATTTTGTCTTCACCTTTCTAAGCCCTAAGCACCTTGCCAGTCCTATGATTTCTTTTGAGCAGGGATTTTCAACCTAGGATCCACGAATTTGTTTTAAAAAATATCTTTATAATTGCATTTCAGTATAGTTGGTTTCCTTTGTAATCTGATGGGTTTTCTTTTATGATTTTTAAAAGATGTTGAGAAAGGGTCCATAGACTTCACCGATCTGTGAAAGGGATTAATGACTTAATAAAGGGTTATGAACCCCTGCATTGGGGTATATAAGTTCTTATGTACATGGTGTCTACATTGACCAGCATGTGACTTTAAATTTAGGTCCAACTCATGGATCTTTTAAATAATGAGATGATTCAGGCCAGTTCCAATCTTGTGATGATGAGAGCCATCTACATCCAGAGAGAGGACAGTGGGAACTGAATGTAAATCACAACATAGCATTTTCCCTCTTTTTGTTGTTGTTTGCTGGCATTTTGCTTTCGTTCTCATTTTTTTCCTTTTTAATCTGATTTTTCTTATGCAACATGATAATTGGAGAAATATGTATAGAAGAATTGCTCATGTTTAACATATATTGGATTACTTGCTATCTAGGGGAGGGGATGGGAGGAAGGGGGCAAAATTTGAATGTAAGTGTTTGCAATGGTCAATGTTGAAAAAATTATCCATGCATATGGTTTAAAAATAAACAACTTTAATAAAATAAAAATAATAAATTTTGGTCCAAGTAAACTTTATCCCTGAAGATTAGGAAGTGACTGGGAAACAGAGAGTCTTAGAGTGGAAGAATTTACCTCAAGTTGAAAGTTTCTCTATAATTCTCTTACAAATTGTTATCCAGCCTCTCTGGCCATCTCCAATATCTGACCAGAAACTCATTGACTCATCAAGTGGCCCATTCAAATTATGAATGGTTCTTAGTTCTCTGTCTTTTATTCATTGTCATTTTAGTTTCATTGTTAAATTTTTTCTTTAACCTGTTGAAATCTAAATGTTTGTGGCAACCCTTTTTGTAGTGGCAAGAAACTGGAAACTGAATGGATGCCCATCATCATCATTTGGAGAATGGCTGAATAAGTTATAGTATATGAATGTTATGGAATATTATTGTTCTATAAGAAACGATCAGCAGGATGATTTTAGAGAGGCCTGGAGAGACTTACATCAACTGATGCTAAGTGAAATAAGCAGAACCAGAAGATCATTATACATGGCAACAACAATATTATATGATGGTCAATTCTGATGGACATGACTCTTTCCAACAATGAAATTTTCGAGGCCAGTTTCAATGATCTTGTGATGAAGAAAGCCTTCTACACCCAGAGAGAGGACTATGGAAACTGAGGGTGGATCACAACATTCTCACTCTTTTTGTTGTTGTTCACTTGCATTTTGTTTTCTTATTCATTTTCTTTCTTTTTTAATCTGATGTTTTTTTGTGCAACAAAATGATTATACAAATATGTTTACATATATTGGATTTAACATATTTTAACAAGTATAACATATATTGCTTGCCATTTAGGGGAAGGGATGGGGGAAGAAGAGGAAAATCTGGAACACAAGGATCAATGTTGAAAAATTGTCCATGCATATATTTTGAAAATAAAAAGTTTTAATTAAAAAAAAAACTGTTGAAATCTGCCTCCCTGTAATTTGTACTCCTTGGTCCAAAGTTGGCTCTCTGGTGCCATGCAAACTGTCTGCTCCTCCCAGAGGATAGATAGCTCTTCAATAAGCCCAGAGCTAGCATTCCTTTCTTTGTCCAGCTATCTTTCCCCATGTGGAATTGCTTCCAAATCCTTTGTCACCCTGCTACCTAATACAGAGGTTTGCACATAGTGGGCGTTTAATAAATGTATGTTGAATTCAATTGAACTGATTTACATGTAGCAATACTCAAGAAATGTTGGTTGAACAGCTAGTCCTTCTTCTTGGAAACTATCTCCTTCCTTGAATTCAGAGATACTGTTTTTTCTTTTTTTTTTTTTTTTAAGTAATAAAGCTTTTTATTTACAAAACATATGAGTGATTTTTCTACATTGACCTTTGCAAAAACTTTTTTTCCCCAAGCTTTTCCCCTCCTTCCCCCCCCACCCCTAGATGACAGGTAATCTAATACATGCTAAATAGGATAAATTATATGACAAATACAATACATGTATACATATCTATACAGTTATCTTGCTGCACAAGAAACAAGAGATACTGTTTTTTCTTGAATCTCCTATTTGTCTTAATGCTTCTTGACCCCTTTCTTCCTACATCTTTTTTTTTTTTAACCAACTCTTGGTGTGTGTGTGTATGTGTGTATGTGTGTGTATGCACATGTGCATGTATCTTTTCAGTTTCAACCTTAACTTCCTTCTCTTTTCTAGCTTTGCTTTTTTTCCTTGATGTTCTCCACTCTCATGGCATCAATAATCACATCTATGTAGAGACCAACCCAAATTTATGCACCTAGCTTTGAGATCCAGTTCTTTAATGTTTAATGCCTGCTGGACATTTTCTGTGTGTCCTGCTAATATTGCATACTCAATGGATCTAAAATTGAACTCATCACTTTCTCCTACAAACCTATTTCTCCTTTCCTCCCCTCATTCTCCTTTTCCCCTCCTGCCTTCCTCTTCTACATGGACACTCATACTCTCATATGTGAGTGCTCTGTCCAAAGGAATATAAATTTTTAATGTTTATACTTTACAAGGTACTTTGAAGGTTAGGAGCTAGATTTCCCTCCCCCCACCTTCCACTTATTTATTTTATCATTTCCCCCCTCAAAACACTGGGAAAATTAACTCTTTTATCCCATGTAGTTTTTCATTTGTAATTTCTTGAAATACAGCTCTGAAAAACAAGCTTTGATAAAGCTCACAGTGATTCAAATGGAGGTACTTGACCATATCTTTAAATCTGAATTACTTTGGCTTTCATTGATTGGCCAGATAGCTCCTAACCCAACCTTCACTTGCTCCTTGTTTGGGTTTTGATGACTCAGTGTGAGTGTAAATAGCAATTTTTTTCTGTTCTGGCCAGAAACTTAGAGGATTTTCCCTTCCCAGTTTGATTTTTCTGTGAAGGCAAACCAGATCATTTTTTTTTGCCTCAATTCTTATTTAGCCTTTAATTACTCAATGGGTTTTGTCTCAGATGAACTGAGACCTGGGAAAAACTTTAGCTTAAAAAGGTCAAGTCAACCACTACATTCAGGGTCTTGCTTTTGGTTCTGATGAATCTGGAGGAAAAAGAGCTTTGCACAGTTCTGCCTCACTTAAATTTAGGTCATTTGTAAGACAACACATCACCCTTCTGATAACATTGGTCCTCTGTGAGAACTAGGATGAACAATAACACCTTTCCTCCTAACTTACTTGTTGCTGTTTGATTCAATGTAATTTTGTTCAAATTCTACAAGACGTTGGCTATTTACTGTTCTTCATAGAACTCCTCTGCCTCTCAATCAATCCTTTGCAACAGTTTGGGCTGTTTTCATGATAGTTTTTTTGTTAATTTTTACCATGAGTACTACATATGAAATTACCAAATGTCCCATGAAATGATGTGTCTTCCTGTTTTTGAGTCCATCACAAAACCAATTTTGATTCTCCTTCACTTACTTCTCCAAGAAGAATCTGTGAGTGACTATACCCAAGAGCTTTGGGAGTGGTGGTGCCACCCAGACCATTGGTTCTGATTCCAATCCAATGACCATCATCCAAGGGAGCAAGCCCTTTAGAGAAGGGGCCAGCCATCCCCACCAATTGAAATCAACCACCAGCTGTAAAGCAGTCAAGCCAGCCTACCTGAAACAGCAGGACATCCTGAAGGAGAGACAGGAGATTGTACCATCTCAACCATGACTCCTCTTTAGACCCTGAATGAGACAGTTTAGGACTTTCAATTTAAGAGCTTTGGGAAAAGCAGTACTTCTGGCTAAGCCCTAGTAGTCTTCATCTAAGGAAACAATCTCTGAGGAGATGTGGTTTGGCAATTGCTGTCATGGCACCAGGAAACAAATTTCTTGCCACCATAGTCTTTAGTATTGTCAAATCAGCCAATATCAGAAATTGATATCATTTTATGTGGAAATGCCATCAAAAAAGAAACATTTGTATGTGCTTTGCTGCTTCACTCTAAAGACTAAAAGATCTTTCCTTGTGATTTGCAGCAGAAACCTTCCGTATATATTGTCTTCCCTTGAGAGCAAGGCCAGTCTTTGCATTTCTATTTGTATCCCCAGTGTATAGAAGAGGGCTTTGTATATAGTAAGAGCATAATAAATGCATTTTCTTTCTTTCTTCCTTCCTTCTCTGTCTCTTCCTCTTCTTCCCTCCCTCACTCCTTTCCTTCCTTCCTCCTTCCCTCCTTCTCTTCCTTCCTTCCTTCCTTCCTTCCTTCCTTCCTTCCTTCCTTCCTTCCTTCCTTCCTTCCTTCCTTCCTTCCTTCCTTCCTTTCTTCCTTCCTTCCTCCCTCCCTCCCTCCCTCCCTCTTTCCCTTCCTTCCTTCCTTCCTCCCTCCCTCCCTCCCTCCCTCCCTCCCTCTTTCCCTTCCTTCCTTCCTTCATTCCTTCCTTCCTTTGTTCCTTCTTTCATTCCTTCCTTTTAGCTTCCTTTTTTCTTCTGGTTTTATTTAAATGAAGAATGCTAAATTCAATATGCATTTAGTCTCTCCACTACTGCGTCCACTTATTGCACTGGAAAACAATCTTACACCCAGAGGACCAATAGCTAAGTTAAAATTTCTAGATAGTGTAAACTGGATGACCCTTTGTGCCTTCTCTGCTCTTCACCACTCTGCTACTAGTGCTATAGAAGCAGAAGTACAGGACAGAGAGCCATTTTACATTTTCTTTGTTTCATGGGTTGTCATGGTCAAAGATCACTGGCCAAATGGCCAACCTTCTGTAGAATAGTTTCTTTGTACTTGGCTAGGCTGGTCCTTAGACAGCAGATTCAGTCTGTTGCAGGGGCCATACCTGATGCCTTTCCAAGGGAAGAAAATGGGCCAGAATTGTTTTTCCTCTGGCATAGCCTGCAAGAATCCCATGTCACCTCAATGCCATAATACACTGGAAAAAGAAGTCCAACTGTGAGGACTTTGAGGGGCTGATTCATAAGCTAAACTTAAGGAAAGGGAGACAACAAAAGCATGAGAAAAAAAACAAACAAACAAAACCTTAGACTTTATTAGAGGGATGAGGACTATGTTTGTCATTTTAGTCATAGAGCAAAATCCTAGAGGAATAAAATTCCAGTACCAACGTAGGTCCATACTGTCTCTACAATTTATAATTTTAGGGAGTTGCCTAGAGCAGAGGTGGTAAATTTGTGGCAACACTCTCCATTGCAGTCCACAAGAGATTAAAATGAAATTGGGAAATCTTTAGCAAAATAAATAAATCTATGGGCTAGTAAAACAAAAGGCATCATTAAAAATTTTTAAACAAAATTAAAATATATCAAAGAATTTCCCTACAGCTATTTAAAAAATAATGAGGAATTTGGAACAGATAATGCTTTAAGGTATCTACTCAATTCTTGTTTCTGTTTGGGAAGACACTGACAATCCCTTCCACACCCACTCCCATCTGACAGAGAATGGGACTGTCTGCTCTCCCAAATCCACTGACAGCTTCAGTTTAGATAACGATCAGAGAGAAACTGCCTGCTAGCCTCAGGCTCTTTCTGAGGCTCCACCACAGAATCAACTTTCTAGTTGCTTTGAGTAAGCTTTCCCTAATTGGGGATTGGGGTGGGGAGGGCCTCAACTCAAGAATAGAGATACGTCTTTTTTAGGGCCCTGAGAGAAAAGAAGAGTTGTTTTTCAAATCTCTATCAGTTTATTATGAGTCCTTTTGTTCTTTGTTCTTTGTTGGGTTAAGTAAAATATGACTTATGTTTGATGTTTTGTTAGATTGGGTGATTTGATTACATGGGAGTTGAAGGCTCTTTTTCTTGTTGTTGTGGAGATCTAGACTTGGGCCAAATGTTGATGTTCCCAGGGGAAATCTCAAGTTGAGGCTTGAGCTAAAAAGAAATTGAATATGGTCTGTGTAAACCTAAATATTTTGGAGGCCACAGGTTATATAAATCCTGCCCACACTTAAAAGATTAGTTCTATCTCTTTTGGGATATTCTTCAACTGTCCAGTTAGTTCACCATAGTATCTTTCTCCTTTGAATTTTTAATTTGTATCACCCATTTGGTACCTAACACATGACTTTACCATGCTATACATAAGTGTTTTTTGGTGAACATATCCTATCTTCCTAACTAGATTATAAGGTTGTTGTTATTGTTGTTTTTCCCAAGCAGACACAACATCTTTGATTTCTTAGTATCTTGCAAATTCCCAGTATTTGTGTTAGGAATGGCAGGATGGCTTATCCATCCATCTTGTGGATCACATAGCTCTGTTCATTTTTAAATGATCTGTAACTGCCAAATGTATTGTAATATGGCTGCTTGTTCTAGAATGATCAATGATGGCAAACGTTTTATAATGTGGCCAGCCAATAGGAATCCTAGGTTCTGTAAATGACCTTCGTGGTTGTGTACTCTAAGGATCAAGAAAGAGAACCCATTTTGATTGAGTGGGTGACTCAAAGCCGGACTATAGCCCATTTATACCTGCTGGCAGTCTGTGCTCCCTATGAGACACAGTTGGCTGGTAAACTCCTACAGCAGGCATGGGGCCAGGGAAAGTATCTGAACAAAGGTCATCACTCAAGTCTGATAGTTCCTAGGACTTGCAGCTGTTACATCCTTCTTACTACTTGCCATTTGAATGCTTGATAAATCCAGTAAATGTGCTATCAAACAATACTCCATGTGGCAACCCAAAGCAGTGTTTGTTAATAAATGTTCATTGTGGATGATGATAATAGTATGGCATGCTTAGAGAACCTCAATATTTTGATGGGTTCATAAGCTCATGGATGTGGGCACTCTACTTTTATAGATCACAACCCATCATTTAAAAGGCATCCTCTGCTCCCTTTCCTATTACATCATCAGGGCAGAAATGGGCACAGACTACACAGAATGGAGGGCCATTTCATATGCTTTGTGGATTGCCTAGTGGCCAACTTTCTGGTGATGAATCTCTCTCTGTACTTAGCTAGACTGGTCCTGGCACAGCCATTCTGTTCCTAGGGGCATCGTCAAAGCTTTTCCAGTTTGATAGAGTCTGCCAGAATTTGAGCTAGTTACCTCCAGTCCATGAGGAGGCATCTGAAGGTAGGATAACTAGAGAAAGTATAGGAACACATCCAGTAAAAGAGTAAATTGAATATAATCTATTGTTGATGTATGGAACAGATAACAAAACAATTCCTCCACTGATAATTCCCATCTCCCAATTTCATTTCAGAATACAATACATTTGGATGTATCATTTGTATTATCAGATACATTTGGATGTAT
>JAJPUD010000917.1:141333-161589 GCA_023553655.1 Myrmecobius fasciatus
TACATTTGGATGTATCATTTGCATTATCAGATACATTTAGACATATCACTTGTGTTAAAATTATCTATGTATGCGTTGTATTCTCCAGTTAGATTGTAAACCTCATGAGGGCAGGGACAATGTCTTATCTCACCTCTGTATATTCCCTAGTTCCTTAGCACACAAGAGATGCTTTATAAGTGTCTGCTGAAATGAATTTTATTAAATATTAAGACAGAATGGGAAAAAATGATGTTAATTGAAATTGCCAAGGAAGGTTTTCATAGAGGGTATAGGAGTTGAACAAGACCTTGAAGGATATATAGAGGTTTTGGATTAATGGAGAAGTCTTGAGCAGGCAAAACATCCTGAACAAAGGCAAAAAGATAACAGTGATCATGGTGTGTTGATGGGACAATAAAGAGAGGGTGTGGTATAATGGAATGACCACCAGTTTTGGAATGAGAGAGCTTGGGTTTGTCACTATCCCCTCTCACCTTCTTTGCTGACAGACCTAACCTCCTTAGCCCAGGTGATCTCTAAACCTTCTTACAACTTATGTCCAGTGAAACCAGATTGGCTGAGGCAGAGAGTCCATGCTTGGAGAAGGTATTTACTAATCTTCTATGAATTGATTCTGGAAATGGAAAGGATAGTGGAGAATAAGCAAAGTCCATTGGGAATTTGGATGGGATGAGACTTTACTGAATAGTTTGAGCATTTTCCTTTGAGAATGGAGAAAAAAAAAAGAATGGATGTGGAGACAGAAAAATAGTGAGACAAAGAGGGGAGTAGATGAGTCTCTCTGGAGTATTTACTGAGAATGAACATGAGGGAGGAAGGAGGAACTGAGGTTTAATGAGAGCAGAGAGGGTCTGGAATAGCAGCTGTGAGTAGTGTTTGAGAGAGTCAATGAGAGATAAATAATATGATTGCCAGGCAATAGCAAGGGCCAGATTGAAGTTGGACAGCATCAATTTGTCATGGGCCAGGTTTATTAGCAACATCATGCTCTTTTTCCAGAAGAGCTTTGCAGTCCAGGAACAGGAGTGGAGAGAAGTAGACAATGGTATGAATCCAAACTTGGGGGAACATCATGGAAAGGGCAATAGCACTGATATGACTGATCTTGGACTAGGTCAGGGATGATGTCTTGAGCAGTCACAATAGCTGTGATGGTTGGACTTGAATGACTCAGAAAGGAAGGGAGATGAGCAAGTTGAGTGAAGGAAGTGAATGGGATTAAAATGTTTGTTTTTATTATGAATTTAAACATCAACAGACGAATATTTCAATATGCAAAAAAATACAGAAAAAAGGGTTGTATATAGAAATGTGAATTTCTGTGATGTCATTTAAAATGCATATTAAATTTAACCACTTTGTAAACAATTTTTTCATTAATCATATTGTGTTGTGTTCTCCTCCCCCTCTTCTTCCTTTTTATCCTTTTCTTCCCCCTCCCTCCTCCTCTTTCCTCTTCTCCCCTCCCCCTCCTCCTCCTCTCCTTCCTCCACCTCTTCCTCTCTCTTCTCCCTCCTCCTCCTCCTCTTCCCCACTCATCCTTCTTTTCCACCTTCTCCTCTTCATCCTCCCTTTCTCCTTCCTCTTTATTCTTCTCTTGCCCCTCCCCCTCCTTTTTCTCCTCTTCCCCTCCTATCCCCTCTTCATCCTCTTCATCTTTTTCTTCCTTCCCCTCCTCCCTCTTCTCCTCCCCCACCTCCTCTTTCTCCTTTTCTCCCTCCTTCCCACCTCCTCCTCCTCCTCCTCTTTTTCATCACTACCACTATCTGCCTAAATTTCTTCCACAAAATAAAAATCCCTTCTTGTATCAAGGAGATGAATGGGTTTTAATGAGTGGAGAAGATTGGGGAAAATGGCAACCACTAAGGCTGCAGACAGTGAATGGTGCCTGGTAATGATGAGATGCTGAGTTTGAACACTCATTGTACTAGAATGAGTCTCTATTAAGTGTCTCCAGCTTTAAAAATAATAATGATGAACATGTAAACAAAAAGAAGACAAAAAAAGCAAAAAAAAAATCCATCAGTCCATGAGTATGTGGAATCCTTTCACCAAAGCAGGTCACAGCTCAGCTGTGATCTGCAAAATCAGATCAATTCCAGGGAGTTCCCTATGGCACAGAGAGATTAAACAACCTGCCTAGGTCACACAGCTAGCATCAGAGATAGAACTGAAACCAGGTCTTTCCAAAACTAAGATCTTCACTCAACCTGCTTAACAAAATGCCTCTATAACGATCAATCAGTTAACACTTACCAAGCAATTACTAAGTATCTACTATATGTCAGACACTGTGCTAAGTGCTCAGGATATAAATATAAAATTGAAATAATTCCTGCTCCGAAGAGCTTCACACCTTTTGGGGGAAAAGAGCTGACAACATAAACTTATGTTCATATAAATTATATATGATAAGATATAACTTAAAACAATAAAAAGAAAAAAACAATTAAACATGACTTTTTGAGGGGAAGGCATTAGCCGCTGGGGGAACAAGAATGGCTTAGTGTACAAGGTGGTGATATTTGAGTTGCTTCTGAATCAGAGGGTCCTTCACCTTTTTTGTAACATGGAACCCCCCCTTGGACACTCTGGTAACGCTAATATATTTTGATAACTGCATTTCAATATAATTGGTTTCCTTTGTAAATCTGTGTCATTCATTTTATTAATTTAAAAGCATTATTTGGCTAATTTGAACTCAAACCTTCTGATTCCAGAGACAGGGCTCTTTCTACTCTACAACTATTCAAGATATCGCTTTCACCCTAGCAGCATTTGCTGGAGGGGAATTCATTATGAGGCAGATATATCTCAGACTTTATTGAAGGGGGTTTATTTATGGAAGTGTGTGAAGGAGCTCATTTGGGTCCCATAGCAGAGATTCAAAGACAGCTTTGGGGGCTCCACCGAGCTCTTGGAGCCAGACAAAAAGAATCCAGCCCTGCCTGGATTAGCTCCCAGGCAGAGCCAGAGAGAAGAGCATGGGCAAATTCTGTACAGACACACAGATAGATTATCCTTTCAGGGGCCTGACATTATTTATTCTAGAGTAATAGATGCTATTGATTCGTTGGATGGAGAAGCCATTGGCTACTAAGCCCCATTGGAGAGCAGAGCTGGGGGATGAATGAAGAGGAGCAAGGGAAGGGTAGGGTGGGAGAGAGACTGGCGGAAGAGGCCCACGTGCAGCCCTATGAAGTGCCCAACACCCCAGTGGCTTAGAGAGTAGTCAGAGAAAGGAAAGCAGGGGCACCCGTGATGAAATTCAGCTCCTGGAAAGCTGGAGTAGACAAGCCTATCCCGCTTCTTCCATGGGCAACAGCTTCAAATGAATGGGACCATGGAAACCTTCCCATAGCCCTCTTCTTCACTTGGGCTGCCTGGGAAAGGCTGGCCACAAGCATCTGTTCCAATACAATTGAACCCCTAAGAGCAGCACAGTGCCCAAAAGTACATTCTTTGGGGAGAGGAGGAGACTTGCAGCCAGTTACCTATGGTAGTTTGGAGGTGGAGGCCCTGGGTTTAAATCCTGGCTCTGCTCCTCGCTAGTCAAAAAAGCTTTTGGCAAATTACAGAGCCTCTCTCTTCAGTTTTTTCAACTGTAACATGAACGGATTGGACAGGATGGCCTCTAAGGTCCCTTTCTAGCTCTGAATCTGTGATCCCAAGGAGTGGAAAGAATAAAGGCAAGGATGGAAGCCATGAAGTTCCCAATTAGAATGGAAGGGCATTGCATGTAGGTAGCATTTCTCTTGGTACTTTTAGCCCTAGTTTCTAGCACAGTGCCTGACACATAGTAGGCTTCTCTGTGTTTATACAGATCTTGCCTTAGTTCAGACCCTTATTACTTCTTGCCTAGATTACTGAAGGAGCCTCGAAATTGGTCTTTCTTACTGAGGACTGTCATTGCTCCAATCTGATCTGCATACTGGGGAAGAAGTGGGGAAGAAGGGAAGAGAAATTAAGGGAGGGAAAGTTATGGGAAATTTACCCCTTCTCCCTCTTTGATCCAGACTGGCTCTCTTTCTCCCTCCCTCTCTTCCCCCTCTTCCCCCACCTCTCTTTATATCTCTCTTTTCCTTTTTCTTCTCCTTCCCTTCTTCCTTCCCTTCCTCCCTCCCTTTCCCCTTTTTCCTTCCCTTCCTTCTTTTTTGCCCCCCTCTCTCCTTCCCTCTCCCTTTTTTCTCTAACTTCCTCCCCCCTCTCCTTCTCCCCCTCCCTTCTTCTCTCTTCCCCCCTCCCTCCCTCTCCCTTTTTTCCTTCCCTTCCTCCCTTTTTTGCCCCATCTCTCTCCTCCCTCCCTCCTTCTCTCTCTCCTTTCCTCTTTCCTTCCCTTTCTCCCTCCCTCCTTCCCTCCCTCCTCCTTCCCCACTCTCTCCCTTCATGGCACTCTATCTATTTTCCCCACGCTTTCTACTAGCCATCTCCCATGCCTAGAATACACTCCCTACCTACATCCAATTCCTAAGTTTCTTTTCTTCCTTTACAATGTAGCTCAGACATCATATTTTACATGAAATGTTTGCTGATCTCTTTAACTAGTAGGCCCTTCCTTAAACAATATCTTTTGTTTAACTACTTTTAATATAGGTATTTATTATCCTTATAATGTAAACTCCTTGTAAGTACAGATCCTTTCATTCTTTATATTTGTATCCATAGTAAGCACAATACTTAGCACACAGAAGGGGCTTAATAAATACTTGCTGGTTGATCACTGTTTGTTAGAAGAAAAAAATTTCCATAGATTGTGAGAAATAAATAAGGAGGCTGAAAAATGGGATAAAGTGGGTGTAGCCCATATTTTCTTTAAAAATATATTTTGATAACTGCTTTTCAATATAATTAGTTTCTTTTGTAATTCTGTCATTCATTTTTATTAATTTAAGAGCATTATTCTGAGAAGGGGTTCACCAGATTACTCAAGGATCCACAACACAAAAAGGGTTAAGAACTCTCAGACAAATAATAACAATAGCAATCATAATCATAATAATTTGTACATTTACATATCACTTTACATATCCATATCACTCATACATATATCACTTTGAGGCTTGCAAAGCACTTTACAAATGTCATCATTCTATTCTCACAACCTTAGGAATTAGGGACTATTATTATCTCCATTTTATAGATGGGAAAACTATGACAGACAGAAGTTAAATGAGTTGGTCAGAGTCACAAGCTTGTAAGTGTATGAGGTCACATTTGAACTCAGGTCTTTTTGATTTCAGGCCCAGCATTCTATCCACTGATAAAGAAAATGATACAAGTGTCAGGGGATAAGCAAGCATCTACAATGATCATTTTCTATAAGAAGAAGAGGATCAGAATTTTAGGGTCCTGGGAAAAGGTCCTACTGCCTGGAGAATGGATCCTTTCTTACCTTTGACCAAGGGGCTTATACCTAAGAAAGTAGGGGGAGAGGTGCCATAGAAAGGCACCCGTCATTCATAGGGACAGTGAATAGATAGATAGATGCAGGGAAAGCTGGTTGCTGTGAAATGACTGATGGTGTAGAGAGGGAGAGGCAAGAGATAGATGTCTAGATGGCTAGAGAGATGGATGCAATTAGTCTCACAGAGAGGCAGGCAAATGGATAGATACAGATAGGGATTACAATTCTCAGTGGATGAATAGTGTTCTAAGCTGTTGGAAAGAAAGCATATTTTATAAAATAAGCCATACTTTTTGCACTTTGGGAATGGAAGAGACAGCTTCTAAGGGTCCCCCCTCTTCTGATCCCATTTGCTCTGGATACCCAGATTTTCTTCATTATGCTAAAAGAAACCCAGATCTGCCAGGAGGGAGGAAGGAAGAGCCGTTACTTAGCGACATTGTGGTTAAATCTCTGACCGAAGAGGACAATTTCATTTATGTCACCTCTGGGGCAATCCACTAGGGAGGGAATCTGTTCAGGATTCTCAGCCTCTAGAGAGGGAGGGGGGCAACAGCTGTGGTTCTGGGACAGGTCTAGAAAGAGCAGGTGGTTGCTGGAAACCAGCTTCTAGCCCAGGCTCTCAGACACCAGAGCTGGGATCTCTGCAGTAGCTACTGGCTTCATTATCTGCCTTTTACCTGGACAATGCATTTACTATAATAAATGCTTTCCTTCCATTCTTCAAAACACTGCTATGAAGCCCTAAGCCATGTTCCTTTTTTGTAGGACATTATTTTCTCCTTTCCTCCCTCCCCTGGAAATCCATTTATACTCTGTGTATATTTTGTATTTACTTCTCTGAATTGGTGTTTTGCTCACCTCACCTCCCACCCCTTCTCAGACTGTAAGCTTCTTTTTTTTTTCTGAGACAATTGGGGTTAAGTGACTTGCCCAAGGTCACACAGCTAGGAAGTGTTAAGTGTCTGAGGTCAGATTTGAACGCAGGTCCTCCTAACTTCAGGGCTGGTACTCTATTCACTACGCCACTTAGCTACCCCAGTCTGTAAGCTTCTTGCAGGCAGGGACTCTTTCATTTTTCTTTTGTATTCCAGGGCTAGCACAATGTCTGGCACATAGCAAACACTTAAAATGAATGCATGAATCTGCAAAGTGGTCCATTTCCCTTTCTCTATCGGTAAAGTGGGCAACCGCTGTTGGAAGAACAAATGAATGGAAGAATGGATATTGTTTCTGAAA
This sequence comes from Myrmecobius fasciatus, assembly GCA_023553655.1. Lineage (NCBI taxonomy): Eukaryota > Metazoa > Chordata > Mammalia > Dasyuromorphia > Myrmecobiidae > Myrmecobius > Myrmecobius fasciatus. The sequence continues at coordinate 147,980 of JAJPUD010000917.1, forward strand.
TGATTTGAGATCACTGGAGAATTAACAGGGTCCGACTCCTTGTCATTATCATGAATAGAAAGCTATGTCTCTAGCCCAGCTCAGCCCAGTCCAGCTGCTTTAGCAGATGCTTGCCCCTTTGAGAGCCTCATTCTATCAGACATTGCCTTCCAGCCCTCCTCCTCATTGCTTAATGAAGATTCTTTCTGGAAATGCCATTTCTGGAGAATTGGAGAACTAATCTATGCACTGCCAGCTCACCTCATCCCCCCAGGGATGGTGCACCAAGTGACAAGTCAGCCAAGGTTGGGGATGGGATGTTAAGTCCTTCACCAAGTGCCTCAGGAATCAGAACAAAGCAGATGCTAAATCTGGATCACAGGCTGTCCATCCCATTAGTTGGTGGGGGACAAGAACTGAGTGGGGGGAGGAAATGACTGAGCTTGCCCTGTATCTAGGGAGAGCCACAACTGAGACCCTTACCATTCTTGCCACAGAAGCATATGGTAAGAGTAGGGAGTCCCCTGGACAGCTCCAGTCTGAGAATATGAGTCAGTTGGATAAGTTTCTTCTCTTATTGAGGGCAGGTATAGCTAATGGGCTGATCCTCTCTTCCTGAGCAACAATCTGGTTCCCTGCCTCACTGGGCTATTGTGATAATATGAGGTATTTGTGGTCCCACTCAAATGCTTCCTTCCCTGATTCCTGATGATTTCATTGTACTTTAGCCTTTTCTGGTGCACACATCATGTCCTAATTTGTGCTATGTTTATTTAAGTAAAATTTTATTCCTCCCCTCCTTTCTTCTAGATTCTCCTCTTGCCCAAGTGAGGTGGGGATAGGGACAGGGAATAGATCTGTGATTAATAGAAAAGTAATTCTTAGATAAGGGAATACTCTTTATCAATGCAGGTCAGCCCTTTAAAAAAACAAAACAAAACAAAAAAAAAAAACTTCAAAGTCTTAGTTTGCTCAGGTCAAGTTTCATTGCCAGGATGGGTTAAAGGGACGACATAAGCCCAGTTCTCTTGCTCTGGGGCCATTTCTCTATCTCCCACCCCAACAATTGGCTCCCTACTCAGTGAGGTAAAGGCTGAATTAATTTTTTTTTTTTTGCTGAGGCAATTAGGGGTTAAGTGACTTGCCCAGGGTCACACAGCTAGGGAGTGTTAAGTGTCTGAGACCAGATTTGAACTCAGGTCCTCCTGACTTCAGAGCTGGTGCTCTATCCACTACACCAACTAGCTGCCTCTGAATTAAATTTTAAATTCCTTGAGAGCAGGGATCATGTCTAATCTATCCTTGTATCTTGCAAAGATTATAGCACTGGACTATCTGGCTACAAAGCTCAAAAGTTAGAGCATCAGTTTTGTAAACCAAGGGAAATGAGTTCAAATCTTGCTGTGGCCTGTTCAGTAAAAATAGGCGACTGGATGGCTCAGTGGAGAAAGATTGAGTTTGGAGTCAGGAAGGCCTGGATTCAAATCTGACCTCAGAGATTTAGTAGCTGTATAACCCTGGGAAAGTTAATTAACTTGTTTGCCTCATCTTTAAAAAGAACTGGAGAAGGAAATGGCAAACCACTTCAGTATTTCTGCTAAGAAAACCCCAAATGGGGTCAGACATGACTGAATAAATAAGGACTGGCTAACTTTCTGGTACCTTTTCCCATTGAAATCAACAGTATTTCAGAAACAAGGTCTTATTGATCCTCCTAATATTCGGTTATGTAGGTGTTGAACCAGATGAACTTCAAGATTTTATAATCCTATAAGATGTGTCTGTTGCAATGAATCCACTCTTCTTTTGTTGACCTTTTGATCAATCCACAGCTCTACAGCACTTCCTCCAGAGGGCAAGGCATTGGAAGAATTTGGTCACTTTATAAAGGTTTCATGGGAGAAGATTGAGGCGAAGTTTTGGATTATCTGTGGAGTTCACTGACCCCCATTTGCTCTCTCCCTCCTGCCTTCCCTCCCTCTCTCTGACTATGTGCAGGATGAGCTAGTTACCAAGGAGACACTGCTACATGCTTCTGATAGGACCAGGCTGGAGGCTGAGTCCACACTATGGTGGTAAGAGATAGAAGGTGACCCTAGGGAGGGTAGAATTCTGCTTGTCATCCCAGCCAAGTGTCTGGGCTGGGGTTGGGCTTGTGTGAGGGTGGAATCTGCTTGGAAAGATTTAGCCTGTTTCCGAGAAGATTAAATGTTCTGTCTCCTGCTTCAGCATGGTTCTGGAAAGATGAACAAAGCCCCTGTTTGGAGCAGAGAGGTGGATTTTCTGCTTGGCTGCCTCAGACTAGCTGTGTGGGTCTGTGTGATGTGTTAGACTTCGGAGGGGGCCCTGGCAGGCTGAGTGAACCCCGACACAGCTTCTGGCCCCAGGAGGATGGCACCTTCCCAGAAAGGCTGCTGGTTCAGGAGGGGCATAGGAAGGTCATAATTGGGAACCCTCCATTCATCTTCCTCCAGCATTCAGCAGAACGCAAGCAGGGCCATACTCCTCCAGGGAGGGAGGCTCCCTAGAATGGGAAATGCTAGTTTTCCTTGGCAGTTATAAACACAAAACTTACTTAGGATGGCTTATATGTTTATTGCTGAGTTCGGTTTTTGGCTAACTGCGCTCATCTATTTCTGCCCATGTTGTTGGGCTTGGAAGGTAAACATCCAAGAGGAAAAGGCATACTGAATGTTTTTGAAGGAGCAGAATTCAGCTCTCCCATTCCCTCCCCCCCAACAGGTGACCCTCACCTGATGGGTGACCCTCACCCAACAAGTGATCCCCACATGACAGGTGACCTTTATATGACAGGTGATCCCTATCTGACAGGTGACCCTCACCTGACAGGTGATCCTCACTCTGAGAAAAGGCAGCATGATCTCAGCCTTATTGGTCTCTACTTGTGGACTGTAATGGGGCCAGGAATAATTCTATGGATGTAACTGGCCCCCACTCACAATGGATACAGGAAAACCTCATTATAAAGAAACTTGATGTTCAGACATTTGCTGTTCCATTCCTTATCCAAATCAGAAACCCGATGGGACTACTTTAGACTGCCTGGACGCTTACTTTACTGAGATTTCTGGTCCTCTTGGCAGTCAGTGGGTTTCAGCAAATGAACTGCCCGCTTACTTTGGGGTTTTGTTGTCAGAGCCCAGCGTCCAAGAAATGTCGGACGGCATTGTAATTTAGTGCTGTGTGAGGTCTAGCTCACGTGCTCTTGAATCTCTAAGTGTGGCCACATTTTGAATTGTTCAATTTTTGGGTTTCCTAGTCTCCTCACCTCCAATTCCCAAAGAAGTAATAACCTCCTAAAGCACTAGGAGGTGAAGGCCAGTATCAAAGGGAGGTTTGGGTGGCAGAAGAGATGAGTATTCTCTTGGTTCTTCCAGGTATGCCTGTCATTTCTGGGCCTCAGTTTCCCCTTTTGTAAAATGAGGGGTTTGGAAGAGAAAGTTTGACACTAAGCTCTCAGTTCCCTTTTCCAACACCCATGTCTAGGCAGAAATACCTTAATAAAAGCTTTTATGAAACCTATTACATGGCTTTTTTTCTTGCTTTAGACTTGTAATTCAAACAAACTGTTGCCAATATAAAAATAGCTGTACCTATTAGGGATTCACATTTTATTATTTATCTTGAGTATCATTATTATAATATCAAAAAATGCAGCTCTCTTTTAAATAGGTGATTTTAAAAGGTTTACTGCATTTCTAAGGGTGATTTTATTATATCTTGGGGCACTGTATTCTCCTTTCCTTCTTCCTCTCAGAAGATTTCTGCAATTTAATGAGAGGTAATGGCAACTTTCACTATGAAGACTTATTATTAAAATATTCTATGCCCCAGAAAGCAGGCTGGTCCAGAGCATCCCCAAATGTTGACTAGAAAAATCTGCTGTGAAATTTTTTTTTAAACTAGAGTTTCCAGAGTTGGATTCCTATTTGCTTATCTCCTCTGAGGAAAAACTATAAATTCATTGCCCAGACCAATTCCTTGTTCATAGGAGATGCTTAGCAAATATTAAATTGAATTGAATTACAAGTTCATGAACTACTCATTCTATACCTTACCCTTTCCTTGGACTGAACTCCGGCCTCCAAGAAGGAGCATGTGTTAGCCTGGACCCAGACTGTTTGTGCTCAGGGGAGCTCAGTTGGCACCTTGAAATTTGTTGGCATGTCTACTTGGTCAAAAATGATAGATTATTAGAGTTTGAAGGGAGTTTTTTTTTTAAACTAGGCTTTCCAGATTGGGTTCCTATTTACTGAGGAAAAACTCTATAAATTCATCTCCCAGACCAACTTCTTGTTCAATATTAGCAAATATTGAATTGAATTGAATTACAAGCTCATGAACTACTCACTCCATCCTTTCCCCTATTCTCTCCATAATTGAGCCAGGTCTAGAACCCAAGGCTGGTGAATGACCTACATGGGAGATATGCTACTTGTGTATCATTCATTCTTCTTCTCTTTTCCTTCACTTGACTTTATCATAAAGAATTACAGAGAAAATGGCATTCAATGACCATTCAGATGATGCAATTTGTGGTGCAAGGTGCATGTAAACACAAAGTGGGTGACAGAATTCCAAGCATTACCTATTGTCCCAGAGGAATTTCACCAGCTCAGCGCTAATATCCAGCATATAGTTTATTGGCATAAATTCTCTGAGGGAGGGGCTGGAAGACTTAGCAGATTAAAATTTTAACATTTTCATCAAGAAACCCTATCCTCCCCCCCATCTCATTGCCACTGTCCCCACCTCCGCCAGCACCACCCCCGCCAGAAGGTGCTCTCTGTTCCAGGGAGTTAGGGTGGGCAACGAAGAAACAGCACAGGCCAAACCAGCAGGCACATGGGACATCATAAGGAAGCAAGCAACCACCTGGGAGCCATCTTTGCTAAGGCAAAATCATAACAGACAAGAAAGATTACAACACAGACTGATACAGATGAGCTAGGACTGTGGTGGCTGTTTGGGGAGGAGGGAGAAATTTCCCTTTCTGTTTTCTCAGAAAACATGCAAAGAAAGGATTCACAAACAACTCTGTTTACAAAAATATCGGTCACTTCCCTTTCCTTTCTCAAAGATGGCTACCCTGCTGTCCATTCCGTGACTCTGAGGGAACACTGCAGTATCTATTGGGGGTGGAGAGAGAAACAGGCAGAGGGAGAGAGATTCAGGTCCACAAAGGTTGTTAGTCTTTCTTTATTGATGGGAATTAAAGTGCATATAACTGAAGGCAAAGTCCAAGGCCTAGAAAAAGAGAGGAGGCCTGAGAGGGAGATTCAGAGATTCTGATGGCGGCAGAAGGGTATCCACCAAGAAAGGCCACTTGAGCTGCAGAGGGAGTGGGAGAGAAAAATAAATTAAAAAAAACACAAGAAAGAGAGAAAAAGGGGAGGGATGGAAGAGGAGGAGGGGAGGAAGAAGAGAAATGCCAGTTCAGAAGGAGGTTAACAAGAACTAATTTATTTCCCAGGGAGGAAGAGGATCACTGAGTTAATGACAGGATCATTAGTCTGCAAGAGAATCGTAACTCTTCAGTTAGAAGCTTGGCCCGTGCACAGCTCATGGATGGGGATCCCCATGAGACCAAGGAAAAGTGTTTGTGTGTATGTGTGTGGGAGGGGATGAAGTGGGCTTCTCAGCACAGGGCTGCATGGCCAGTGGCTTCCCCAGGAGATGGATGCTTCACTATTCTGCATGGGAGTATTATCCACGGAACTCTCTCAACTTATCTTTTCAAACTAATGAAAAAGCTGAAGGAGAGCATCCTGGTTGTGGAGAATCCCTATGGAATCCCCCAACCTAAGGGAAGTGCTATGGCTTTATTTGCCCATCCCACTGCCCCTTATTCCAGGGCTACCTTTGGGACTCTTGATGTCCTCCACTCACCCACACAAGCAGTGCCATCCTCATTGGGCTCATAGCCCCGGCTGCACCTTTTGTTAGTTCGACATCGGTAGCTTCCATAGGTGTTGATGCAGACTGGCTTGTCTCGGGGACACACGAATGGGAACTGGATACACTCGTCAGTGTCTGAAAAATAAGTGAGGTACCACTCACTCAGCAGCCCAGATAATGGCTAGATGAAGGAACCAGTGAATAAAAATTCTTCCCAGGTTGGCACTTCCTCCCTGCCAATCATTCTAATGGAAAAACTGTGTGGGAAGACTAGCACAAGGCATCCTAGCTGCCCAGACTCTATTGTAAGACTAGGGGCTTGAATGTCATTTTTACTACTGTTCCTCAGCCCGTTCCAGGCTGGCCTTGACTACCCATCCTATCACCCAACTGTCCTGGAGGTTACCTTGCAAGGTGTACCCTTGGGTACAATGCTCCTTTATAACACCTAACCCAGACTTCACGCACCCAGAACAATATCTGACTAGATAAATGCTTAAGTGCTTGCTGAATTACATACCCTGAATTGTGCTTACCATACACAGGTTGCTCCTGATTAGAGGCAGAAGCTGAATTGCAGCTCTGCCATTTACTACCGGTATGAATTTTGGCCTTTCTGGGACACATTTTCTTTAATTCTAAATTGAGGGAGCTAGACTAGATGGTCTCTTCTAGATGGTCCCTTCCATTTCTAAGCCTATGAGAATCCATGTGACCAGCTAGGCTAAAGCCAGTCATTTCCAGATGCACAATGATGATATCATACTATCGAACTATTGGACCAGACCATGACATCCACCCCTCATTAATTCCTCTTTACACAGTGATCTTTCCTCCTTTCTCCCAAAAGTTTTTCAAAGTGCTTTGCCTAGATCCTCCTGTTGCATGTGACTTTTGCTGCTGTTCAGCTTCCTTGGACACGGTTTTCTTGGCAAACATGCAGGCCATTTCCTTCTCCAGCTCATTTTACAGATAAGAAAACTGAGGTAGACAGAATTGAATGATTTCCTTAGGGTCACACAACTAGTGAGTCTACCTTATAGGGAGTTATTTAAATGTATTTACTAAAAATGCACATGCTGTTTTTATATATTACCAATAAGGTTCAGCAGCAAGAGATACAAAAAGAAATTCCATTCCAAATAACTGTTGATAGTATAAAATATTTGGGAATTTATCTGCCAAGGGAAAGTCAGGAACTATATGAACTAAACTATAAAACACTCTCCATACAAATAAAATCAGACCTAATCAATTGAAAAAACATTAAGTGCTCATGGGTAGGCAGAGCAAATATAATAAAAATGACAATACTACCCAAACTAATCTACTTATTTAGTGCCATACCAATCAAACTCCCAAGAAATTATTTTACAGATCTAGAAAAATAGTAGCAAAGTTCATTTGGAAGAACAAAAGGTCAAGAGTTTCAAGAGAATTAATGAAAAAAAAGGCTGATGAAGGTGGCCTTGCTGTACCAGATTTAAAACTATATTATAAAGCAGCAGTCATCAAAACCATTTGGTACTGGCTAAGAAATAGAGTAGTCGATCAGTGGCATAGGATAGAATCACAGGACAAACTAGGCAATAACTATAGTAATTTAGTCTTTGATAAACCCAAAGACCCCAGCTTCTGGGATAAGTACTCATTATTTGACAAAAACTGCTGGGAAAATTGGAAACTAGTGTGGAAGAAATTAGGGCTTGACCCACATCTAACACCATATACCAAGATAAGATCTAAATGGGTTCATGATCTGGATATAAAGAGTGATATTATAAATAAATTAGAGGAACGTAGTATAGTTTACCTCTCAGACCTAAGAAGATAGAATAAATTTATGTCCAAAGAAGAACTGGAACTCTTTTTTCATTAATTCCCTTGAAATTCTTGACCTTTTGTTCTTCCAAATGAACTTTGCTATTATTTTTTCTAGATCTGTAAAATAATTTCTTGGGAGTTTGATTGGTATGGCACTAAGTAAGTAAATTAGTTTGGGTAGTATTGTCATTTTTATTATATTCGCTCGGCCTACCCATAAGAACTGGACTCTTAATTGAACACCAGATAGATAACTTTGACTATATTAAGTTAAAAAGTTTTTGTACAAACAAAACCAATGCAGTCAAGATTAGGAGGGAAGCAGTAAATTGGGAAATCATCTTTACATTTAAGGGTTCTGATAAGGGCCTCATCTCTAAAATATATAGAGAATTGTCTCATATTTATAAGAATTCAAACCATTCTCCAATCGATAAATAGTCAAAGGATATGAACAGACAATTTTCAGAGGATGAAATTAAAACCATTTCTAGTCATATGAAAAGGTTCTCCAAATCACTATTGATCAGAGAAATGCAAATTAAGACAACTCTGAGGTACCACTACACACCTTTCAGATTGGCTAAAATGACAGGAAAAGATAATGACAAATGTTGGAGGGGATGTGGGAAAACTGGGACACGGATGCATTGTTGGTGGAAATGTGAACGGATCCAACCATTCTGGAGAGCAATTTGGAGCTATGCTCAAAAAGTTATCAAACTGTGCATACCCTTTGACCCAGCAGTGTTTCTATTGGGCTTATATCCCAAAGAGATCTTAAAGGAAGGAAAGGGCCCCACATGTGCAAGAATGTTTGTGGCAGCCCTTTTTGTAGTGGCTAGAAACTGGAAACTGAATGGATGCCCATCAATTGGAGAATGGCTGAATAAATTATGGTATCTGAATGTTATAGAATATTACTGTTCTATAAGAAACAACCAGCTGGATGATTTCAGAGAGGCCTGGAGAGACTTGCATGAACTGCTGCTGAGTGAAATGAGCAGAACCAGGAGATCATTATACACGGCAACAACAATGCTATATGATGATCAATTCTGATGGACATGGCTCTCTTCAACAATGAAATGTTTCAAACCAGTTCCAATTGTTCACTGAAGAAAGCCATATACATACAGAGAGAGGGATGTGAAATGTGGACCACAACATAACATTTTCATGCTCTCGATTGATGTTTGCTTATATTGTGTTTCCTTTCTCTGATTTTTCTTTCTTGTAGATACGATTTTTCTTGCACAACAATAAGTGTGGAAATATGTATACACATATTTGATTTATCAAGTATTTTAACATAATTAACATGTAGTGGATTTCCTGCCATCTAGGGGAGGGGTGGGGACTGGGGGTAAAATTTGTAACAGAAAGCTTTGTAAGGGTTAATGTTGAAGAATTACCCATACATATGTTTTGCAAATAAAAAAATAAATTTTAAAAAATGTACATGCTGTTCTCTCCCCTCCACCATTGACTTGTAAGCTTATTAAGAAAAAGGTCTGTTTCATAGACATGTTTGTAGCCTCACAGAAAGTCCTTAATATGCATTTGCGTGATTTGAATTGAATGCTGAGATGCACTTTAGTTAGGGAATCCATTCATTTGTTCAGTCATGGTATTTCTCCTTTCCTCTAACACTCCATTCCCTTCTCAAGGTCCTTCCAACCCTTTCCAAATCTCTTCTGGTTAGGGGCTTGTGTCTTATTTCTCCCTTTTCCCAATCCTCTGACCCATTAACCCTCTGGCCCTGTTAGCAACTCACCCATGCACCTTCCATTGTCTTGCTGGGAGAATCCTTGGCCGCACTGCATGGTGGGAGGAAGTGGAGACACCAGTGAGCCTCGATGTCCCTGTCCCAGGCCCTCAATGGTCACAGCACCAAAGCAGCTGCCATCCAGACCCCAGATCAAGTGGAAGCTGAGCTCAGGTCCAGTGCCTGAAGGCAGCCTCTTCCCTCATTCCCAGGTCTTTGCTCCCTTGTACTTAGACCAAAAGGGATTCAGGAGTCCAACTGTTGATACCTCAAGCTCCTGCTCTTTCCCCTTCTCCATAATGGAATCTATGAGCCAGAATTGGGAAACCCAGCTTTTAGGTTTTCCTCTTCCTCCTTTGGCCACCTCTGGCAGCTGCGGAGAATTGAAGGAGGGATGCCCATGGCTACAACTCCACAGCTGCAGCTTGGAGGCCAAGAGGGCCAGAACTGCTGCCCTTAGACAAGGGAGGAGCTGTTGGCCGGCCCATTTCTCTAAGAGGTTTTGTCTCGGTTCTGAAGGTCACAAGAGGTCCCTGCTAGGGAAGCTTGCTTATTCAAGGGATGAGATGGCTTGGAAACAAGAGCTGAGCATCTCCTTTAAGTATGGGTCCACCCTTTCTACATTCCCTTCTATGGGGCTTTGAGTAACGCTTCCTCTAGGGAAGGTGGGACTCTAGTGGGGTCTAGGCCCTCTGCCCACCTCCAGTGTCGTTGGTTTGAGCAGCCCATCTTCCTCTTGGGGATAGGGGATCTCCAGCACAGAGTTAGTCTCGTTGCTGGCTATCCCTCGGCTCACAACCCTACCATCTGGCCACGTCACCTCCACGCTGCTGGGCTCATCCTGTCCTGTGGAGTGAGAAAGGACAGACATAGTGGAGAGAAGCATAAGATTCATTTCCTCCCCCAAATCCTTCCACTAGAAAATTGTTTTGGAGAAGGAAGATAGCAACCAGGTCCTATTTAAAAAAACACAGAAAGATAATTCAGTCATGCATTTATGAAACACCTACTAAATACCAGGCACCAAGAATACAAAAACAAAAATGAGAATCCTGCCCTCAAGGAGGTTATATTCTATCCAGGCTCTTAGGCTTATAGATTGAGAACTGGGAAGGCCCTTGGAGTCTGTCTAGCCCACGTCTCTCTTATAAATATGAGACAATTCTCTATATATTTTAGAAATCAGAGAAGTCCAGAGAGAAGTCGAGATTTACCTCATAGTCACATGGGTAGATAGGTATTCAAATCCAGGTTTTCTATTAATTCAGGATGGTTCACTAGGATCCTGTTGCCCCTCGGAGCCCTAGAGACCAGGAACTAAGGAATTCCATTGTTGCTTGTACTATGTAAGCTAGAATGGCAAGTGGTACCTTGTTTCTAGGAGGGTCAGTCAAGCAGTAGGCATTGATTAAGTGCCTATTGTGTCTTAGGCACTGTGCTAGATGCTGAAGATCCAAATTCAAAAGTAAAATGGCTCCTGCCCTCAGAGAGCTTATATTCTGCTGGGAATATAGGAGTGGAGAAGGTTACAATACTTCACAGATTAGTAAGTCCCAATACAGACAAAATAAGCAGATAGTGTTTGGTGGCGGAACATTCACTCCTGGGGAATCCGAAATCAGCAGGCATAATTAGTCCAGTTAGCATGGCATCCTGGACTGGGAGTCCAGTTCTGAATCCAGTTTAGCTACTTACTAACCATATAAACCTAGTCAAGCTTCTGGGCCCCTCTAAGTCTTATTTTCTTCATCTAAAAAATGGAGATAATAATACTTGTGCTGCTTACCTCACTGAGCTGTTACAAAGGAGTTGTTATTATCATTTTCACTTGTCTGATGCATTCCCTTTTATAAAGATATTAAGGCATCCATTGTCTCCAGTGGGGATCCTTGGTTGCCAAGAGAAACCACTGACCCTCGTTTTATTGATTATTAGCTAGCCTAATTAATAAGTTGATCATTAATTACCCAGAAATTCTGTCTTTTGGGTTTTTTCCTTCCTCACAGAAGACTGGATTATTTTGTCCTTGCTCAGAAAACCCAAGTGATGTTATGTAGGTAACTATTTCCTTTTACATCAGCATCTGCATTAATGAAGAAGTCAAAAATACCACAAGCCCTTCAGCCCTTCAGGTGAAAGGACAGTTTGAAAGGCAATGTCATACTGCCCATATTATATCATGACTGTGGCACCTCGCATTCAGACTCAGTACCTTTCCACTACAACTGGAGGGGAAACCTTTGTTATCTGAGAAGCAACATCCAGAGTCAGGAAGAGTTGGGCTTAGAATCAGGAGTTCTCAGGCTGAATCTTGGCTCGGATACACAATGGCTGTGTGAACTTAGACAAGATTTGGTGGAAGAAATTCTGGATTTGAAAGTCGGAGAGAATTACATTTAGAAGAAACTTGGAATCCTGCTTCAGGTACTTAGTAGTTGGGTGATCATGAGCATGTCTCTAATGGGGGATCATCAAACAATCAACAAGCATTTATTAAGTACCAGGAGCTGGGTTGAGAGCATTTTCAGGATTTCCTTATATAGTGTAAGGAATGGACATAAAGGGATCTTCTTCCCTTAGCCTCCCACCAGGAAACAGGTATTGTCCTGTTTCCTAGGCTGTAAAGCTATGATAGGAGGGGGTCAGCATGGTCAGAATCCAAGGTACCAAGATGTGGATTATAGCAGGGACTCCAGTTAGGAGCCCTGTGTGGAGAAGCAGTGTCAGAGAGCGGATATCATCTATGACTTCCGCTCGTGATATTCGTTCTGATGGGCTATACTATCATATAGTAGAAAGAGCATTAGGCACGTGGGATGAAGTGTGAGGGAAAGATGAAAAAAGACCTCCACTAGCAGCAGCAGGGAGTCTTGGAAGAAGCCAGAGGATGAAGATGGGGAAGGAGTGTGTTCCATAAATGGGAGATAGCCAGTGAAAATCCATGAGGTCAAAGGGTAGAGGCCAGGATCACCGGATCATGGACTATATAAAGGATGAGGAGGGAGTAAAATATAAAAATTGGAACTGAAAGAAGGGTCCTTGTTCTGAAGAGTTTTAAAAATAGAACAGAGCACTTTATAGTTGATACTGGAGATGACTGAATTAGGGGAAGGGTGCTTCCTGCCAGGTGACCTGAGGCCATATATTCCCTTTACCTCCTCTTGGTTTTCTCCTCCATTTTAAATTTAAGTAGCATTTATTAAGTACCTAATATGTGTCAGGTTCTGGGTTAGACACTGGGCATACACAAAAACAGAGAGTGCCTACTTTCAAAAAGCTTCCATTCTACTAAGGAGTTATTGCCTGTATGCAGTTATACAGATATTAGTTATACAGATAACCAGGGACAAGATACAAATAAGTAAACTGAAGATAATTTTGCTGAGGTTGGGGAGGGAGGGGAATGAGGGGATTGGTCTAGATGATCCATACTGTTAAATCCTCATGATTCCCATTGGATCCCCAATCCCAGGAAGAGATGGGGCCATGTCAGAGTTGCCACTAGAGTAGGGAAGGGTCCCTGGGGGACTAAGATGGAGGCTCTGCTGTCCAGATTTCCTTGGATACAATTCTCAGTACAAGGACCAAAGTGGACCTCTCCTGCCTGGTGCCAAGTGAAGATGGCTCACCTTGATATTAAGCAGAGAGGACAAGGGGGATCAGGAGCAGCCCTGAGCAGGCTCAGGCAGTTACAAAGGACAAAGGCAATTGAAACAAACAGGATTACTTTTTTCAAAAGAATTAGAAACAAAGCAGATGGTGGGAACATAGTTGGTGGAATATTTTTGCACTTTAATAAAGCCATTTTTATAGGAATTGGGGGTTCACTGAATTGTCTTTCCTCAGATGAGTTCCAGCAGCTTAAATACTAACCCTGCCTTACTTACCAAAAAAAAAAAATAAAAAAAAAATTTAAAAAAGAGCTGAAAGCTGGACAAAAGAAGCCTTCGGTGTCGACATCTCTAGGTTAGGGGAACGCTTTCTTATGGATTGTTGGGGGCAGGGAAATGATATGAGTTTATTTTATTTTATGTGTTGGGTAACAGTCACCCGCCTCCACACAGCAAGGAACAGTCAGCAACTGAAGCTTAGGAGTTGAAACAACCATATAGAATATTCT
>JAJPUD010000917.1:162042-180995 GCA_023553655.1 Myrmecobius fasciatus
GAGAGAGAGAGAGAGAGAGAGAGAGAGAGAGAGAGAGAGAGAGAGAGGGAGAGAGAGAGGGAGAGAGAGAGAGGAGGGAGTGAGAGAGACAGAGAGACAGAGAGAGACAGAGAGACAGAGAGAGAGACAGAGACAGAGAGAGAGAGAGAGAAGGAGGGAGGGAGGGAAGGAAGGAGAGAGAAGAGAAAAATTCTTCACAGGCTGTAAACAGAAAGCTAATAGATTTATGATTGGTACTGACTCCAGAAGCATCTTGACTTAACTAGAAATGAGGGCAGAGGTAAAAAACCAAAGAGATCAAATAGGCTGAATATTGCAAATGAACACATAGGAGAGGGAAATCCCAAATCCAGAAACTAAGGCAGGCAGCAGTCCTAGAAGAACTGGAGGGGACAGTAATGCACAGCAGAAAAAGGAGATGGACACTTGTCAGAGAGAGGTTGTTGTCCTTCAGAATCCTCCTCCCAAAAGAGATGCTCCCCTGCTTCTGAGCATTATAGGGCCTGAGTATCACATGCAGTGAGATTTAGACTTGGAGAAGCCAATTGTAGTGCCCTAAGGGACTCCTGCTTCAAGGCAGGAGGCTGGGGGACTTCTGAAGAAGGACAAAACTCACTGAATCAATAAGGCTGCATACAAGGATAAGGAAATAGACGTAATGTGGCTCAGAAGTCTCAAAGATGTGAAGCCCATTACGGTCATTGTTGGGCAAGCCGTGGTACCCAGAGATAGCAGTGACAGGACTCAGTTGCAGAAGGCCACTGACCAATATAGAAATACACAGATACATACGGCAAACATACACACATGGACAGCATAATGCCCACACAGCATGCAGTCAGATCATGTTAGAAACATACAAATGCACACATAAATTACATATACGTGAACAGCATAATACCCACGCAACATGCAGTCAAATCATATTAGAAACATACAAATTCATATATAAATTACACATACATGGACAGCATAATACCCACCCAGCATGTACTCAACTCATTGGAAACATACAAATGAATATATAAATTACATATACATGGACAGGATAATATCTACACATAAAATGCATTCAACTCATATTTACATAGACAGAATGCATGGATACAGTCAGCATACTTCTCATACAATCTGTACACATTTATAACTTACATAAAAAAACACACAGACACGCGCAATGCATGTGTGAACACAATACAAAACACAGCTACACAATACAGTTATATATATTTTTCTTTAGACACTCATTGTGCTTCAAAGAGACAATAAGTTTTGAAATGATTTCTGATGGATGGGACAGCAGGAGAGGAAAGGCTACCAATCACTCAAGATTTCAAACATCAAACTCAGTCTAACAGTCAGATGGCTGGAGGGTGGTTCCCTGAAGCTGCCCTGGAAGGGCCTAGAGAATCATTTTCATTTCTAATTTTAGAAATTCCAAAATTTCTCCATAAAATGTAGTCCTTCCTTTGTTCTTCCTCTCCCATTCTTGCCACTCCTTTCTCATTGCAGCAATCATTCTTAATACTGGGCAAATATCAAGAAATCACAATTCTCTACTGCCAGGCTGGGGTTCCCCCATTTTTGCCTTGGCTGTTCCTATATTTTCTATTTATCCCCTTCTCAATCTGGGAATTTTTTATTCAGTCAAAATAGGAATTGGGGCACAGGGGAAAATTCAGTTGTGCTAGTGTGTGTGTGTGTGTGTGTGTGTGTGTGTGTGTGTGTGTGTGTGATGGTTGGAAAGGGAAAAGCAGATGTCTAAAATACTTTTATGTGATTGAGGAAGACTGGAGACAAGCCATGGGAGTTGAGGAAGCTGAGGAAATGTGAGATGAGGGCATTCAAAGGAGGCAGGGGTTTGGGAGAGAAAGGATGGCTTGGAGTTTACTGAGGAGGATGAGTGACCCGGAGTCTTTTGGATGCAAGCATCATATGTAAGCTCTGGATAGGACAGAATGAACTTCAAAGAAGAGTGATGATGGCAGAGGGAGAGTCTGAAAATGGCCATGGGAAGCGAGGAATATATCAGTTTCTCCTCCTGATCCTATGTGCCAGGGGATGGAGACAAGGAACGTCTGGCTGGTGTGAAAGGGCTGTCGAGACAAGGTATTTTCAGGAAAGAGTTAGATTTCAGGAAGTTCCGGAGGATGTCAAAGATTTGGGAGGAAGCGATCTAACATCGAAGATTGATAAATGAAGGGGAACTTGGAAATCATCCAGTCTCACAATTTTACAGTGATGAATTAAATTGAGGTGCGGAGACTTGAGTCCAGGGTTCCCTGGGAGGTGGCAAGGGAATCAAACTCAGGTCCCTTGACTTTATCTATGTTTTCAATATGTTTATTAAATCCACTATTTCCAATGATAGAGGAAGGTTTTCATGAAAAGGGAGGACAGAAAAGGGTGGGGATGTGGGGAGAGCTAATTAATCGTGGGCACTGGGAGCTGCTGACATGGCCAGTGGTGAGTCCCTTCAGCTACTGACCTCTACTGATGATCTTATAGCATTCAGGTGTGTCACCTACCTTTGAACTATAAACTAGCAGGAGGGGGTGGGGAAGAAGGAGAAGCAGAGGAAGGGTGCCTTTTCATCCTGCTCCAGTGGGAAGGTGCTAGGAGAAGAGTATGACAGCTATTGGACCTTAAGGGGCTAAGAGTCCAGGGTTAGATGGACCAGTTGGGGCAGCTGGTAGTAGGAGGTGGGCAGGGGTGGAAAATGTACCACCTAAGGAAGGAATAACCTTCTACCACATCTTGGTGATATTGAGATGCAGTTACTATCTGGAATCTTCTCAACAGGGTCTGCCCCTACAGTTAGTGAATTCCCATCCAGATCTTGCTGTTCCCACTTAAAACCCAGTTCTACTCCTGACTATCTGGGACTTCCCCCCTCCCAGTTTTTCCAATCGCTTTTATATATTTTCTTCCTTTATTAGACTCTTTGGAGGTAGGGATTGGCTTTGTATTCCAAGTTTATCTGCCTCCCGTTTTCATCCCTTCATTGCTTTTCCTTCCTTCCTATTTCTCCTCTGATCCTTTCTTTCATCCCTAAGCCACATCTTCAATCTCCATCTCAACATCTGACAACTTTGAACTCCAAATTCTCTGTCGGACAAAGCCCTATAGAGCCCGGCTCGGTAACTCCTTACTGTTTCTCTGCTGCTTTTTGTCCTGTTCTCCTGGGCATCTTTCCCTCTTCTCTCCCTTCCCCATCTGCTTTCTTACCTTTTACTCTCCTGTCCTAGGAGAATGTCTCCATCAGTCAGGAAGCCTCAGCTGCCTCCCTGCTTTATGAAGGGAGCCAGTGCTCTGGGTATTCCTACCACTGGGAAGGACGCCTTCCATAGTCTGTGCTTGTGGGGACTGTTGTTTGCCAAGTTGGCTCAGGGGGCATCCTGGCTGCTAGGCCTGGAACTGACCTGGGGGTCCCCATTACTAAGGAAAAAGAAGCCAGCCTCAGAGTGGCTGTTCAGCCTAGCACACTGAGACCTGACGAGGGTACTTGGTCTCAGGACCCTTGTGACAGGGAAGCAACATTGGGAGTGGGCAGTGGGGCTATGGGGAGAAAGCATCAGTTCCTGGGCCAAGAACACCCCCTTTGATTCTTCCTAGCATCCCTTGAATTGTTTTCTCTCCCCCCTTCAATCTATCCTTAGGTGATTTCTCTAAAGCAAGAAAGGCCTGTCTGTGTCATCTCAAGGCTCAGTGAGCACCCTTTATTTGGGTCTTCCCAAGAGGGCTCCTTGCTGCCTTTCTAGTCTATAGTCTTCCATTTACTTTATGGTCCAGGTACAATGGCCTCATTGTTGTTCCTTGGTGCATTTGTATTTGTCTGGAATATTCTGCCCCCCAAGCCTCTCTAAGAAGGCCTTTCCTGGTCCCCCCATCAACCAGTGCTTTACCCTCCCAAACTACCTTCTGTCTCTTCCTGGGATCTTAAATGAACTTACTTATTTAAATATTATTTCTCCCATTTAAATGGAAGAACTTGAAGGAGCAGGTACCACGTTTTTGTCTTTCTTAGAAAAATGCCTGGTATATATATGTATATATATATCAAGTATTTATATATGAGTATTTAATAAATATTTGTTTGACTGGCTGAGCCCACAGAATTAAGGGGAAATTCCCCATTTGAGGGGAAAGAACCCCACAATTTCTTTTTTGCACCAAACTACCACCACTGTTTAGGTAAGAATATAGTGGATGAATGACTGGCAATTGATAATTGTAATAATAATCGATTAATTGTTGACAATGTGGGTGTTATTTTGGCAATAATTGATAACTGGTTGGTGATCACAATAATAGCTTATATGCTACTCTTGTATATATTGCACTATATTTACAAAATGCTTTGTATATATTTTTATATGTATATATATTTTATATACATTATCGTATTTGATCCTTTGAACAACTCCCTGAAGGAGTCACTCTGATATGATGAACTCCATTTAGCACATACGGTAATTGGGGTTCAGAGAATCAAATGACTTGCCTTCAGTCACATAAGCAGAACTTGAATCCAGGTCTTTTGATCCCAGTTTTATCACTCTTTCCATTGCATCACACTATTTCTCAGTCTTCACTACAGAGACTGTGGAGGCAGGAAAGAAGGGTGCTAAAGGGCCTTTTTAAACAAGCACTTAAGGGAAGATCCGACCAGAGTCAGGAGGTCTGGATTTGAATTCTGCCTCTGATGTATGTCACCTGTGTGATGGTGAGCAAGTCACTCACCTTCTTTGGGCCTCAGTTTCCCTATTTGTAATAGGAGGAATTTGGCCTAGGTCTGTGATCTGTGATCTTTAGTATGGATCATGGCATAGGCAGGTGGACCAACCACTGATGTTCCATCCCCCACACATCTCCCTGAGCCATGTGGAAGTCCTAAGGGTCCCTAGTCAGCAAAAGGATGTGAAAATGGATGATAGGACAGGTCTGCAGAGAGTAGAACAAAGCCAAGAAATCTCTGAGGGAGGAACAGAAGGAACATCTGCAAGAAAATCTACCAAGTATGTCTACACAGCAGGAGGAGCTCACCTGGAAATATAGCTGTATTAGGGCTTACAACAACCTTGTGAAGCCGGCAGGACTGTGATTAACATCCCCATTTAGCAGTTTGAGGAACTGAGGTTCAGAGAGGCAGATTTTAGGCTGATGTAGAGAATATTTTCTAAGAATCTGAGCTTTCCAGAAGCTTAAGAGGCAACAAGTTCTCCCTCACTAGAGGTTTTGAAATTGAAGTTGGATGGATTCTTGTCAATGACAAAGGGATTTTTATACCTGGGACAACCACAGCTGGGGAAACTATAGCAGGAAATGCATCTTCAGTTGGGAGTTTGGGATGTGTTGGGGATATAGACTGGTGGGAGTGTTGCAGTGCTAAGGGTAGAGATCAAAACAGCTCCATATGGTAGCTCCTATTTTAACTAATTATTCTTGCTAATTAGATGTGAGGCTCTATTGTTTCTATACTTCTGATGCATTGTAAATACTGTCAGCAGACTTTAAATTTAGTGCCTTGGGACAAAGACCACACTGCCTTGTCTTAGTTATAGCTCTGGTCGGTGTTCACAGTGAGTGCTTAATAAATGCTTTAAAATTGATATGAATTAGAATAAATTGCCTCTGGGGTCCCTTCTAACAGAGATCTTGCCCTTGGCTGCCAAGTATAACTCAAATCTGGGACTAGAAGCCAAGATTCTCCTGACTCTGAATCAAATGTACTTTGTATTCTACCACCTTGCTTCCCATGACTTCAAGGCTCATCGAGTGACCAACTCATCAGAAATTCACCCTCACTGTCAGCAGTATTTACTCTCCAACTTGAAACCCAGATTCCAGTCGGTATTATCCAAAGCTGGTTTGGACTCACCCAGGCCAAAGTGTGCCACCGGTTCCATCTCACACAGGTAGCCTGAGCCACCATCAATGATCCTCAGGTGAGCCCCACTCTTCTTGGTATAAAGCACCACCTTAGCCCCCCTGGCAAAGGCTCCGAATTGGGTCCGGGGCACCACACGAAGCCAGTTATTTTTGAATCCCTGAGGTGGGAGAAAGAAGAAAGCCCAATTATTCTCTGAAGAAGAGTAGCAGCAACCAAAGTGTCTACATAGCCATAGGATCTTGATATGAGAATCGAAGTGAGATGTAAGAAAAAAGCAAGAGTGAAATAGGGGAAAGAAGGAATGGGCAAAAGGAAAAATAGGATAAAGGAAGGATTTACTGAAGTGGAGATAGGGAAGATGAGGATGTACTGGAAGAGAAGAGAAGGACAAATGCAGAAATTGTGAGTGGTGAGAGGAGCGCTCCTGGGATCAAGTCTTTTTTTTTTTTTTTAAACAGCCTAATGTTAAAGTTAGTCCCCCCAAATTAATCAAGACAGCATTATTAGCACTTCCTCCTACACTCATCTGAGATTTCATCTGACATGGTCTAGAGTCTCTGACATACCTGGTTCCCCCTGAAGACAGACAGAGGTTGTGCCATGGATTCTCCATGGGACAAGACCAAATCCAGCATTCCATCTCCATCAAAGTCTGTCACCACGCCCCCTGTAACAACACAGATTTAACTCCTTATTCCAGGTTAGGGAGACCAGAACACAGAAAGACTGAACCTGAAAACTCACCCCCTAAACCCAAAATTGTGCATAAACAGCAGGGCAAAAGAGGGGTGCCAGATAACTAGTCAATGTGAGCTCTTGCTGGTGATCCCTTTTGGGGGCTAAGGGACCCTTCAAAAAGACTGGCTTGACGTCTTACCCTTGACCTTTCAGATAGAGCTATTTCACACCAATTTTCATTCAGGATTAACTCTGCCCTAGGCAGGACCGTGCTGCTGGCCAGTGGGATGGAAGAATCCCATGAAGACACAGCTCATGCTTTAGTATCAAGCCAGCTTTGTTGTGGTCCTGCTGTGATCTTGGACTTGAATTATCCTACGTGGTCATGGGATGGGGATCTGTTGGATGTGACATCCACCTATCCCATTTTGCATGGCTTGACCCTTAAGTATAAAAGGGGGACTGTGTGAATCATGCTAGCAGAATGGAGGATAAATGTCAACAGAACCATAATAATAAGAATAAAAAAACAACAACTCATAGCTCTAGTTAGAGATAGCTAGAGAGTCACTAATAGCCCTTGAGACAAAGAGATTTGTCCATGGTTCACAAGACACCAAAGGCTATTGATTTCGGTAACCCCAACCTTTTGACTTTGCTTGCATATCTTTCTGTTGTTGAGTTGTAACTCAACTGGTCTTCTTGCCTTTAGACTTTTTTTCCTCCAATTTATCCCTACCATAATCAAGGTAATCTTCCTAATGAACTTCCCTAATCCCCTCCTCATTTACTAGAAAATCATCAATGGCTTCCCATTGCCTACTGAATTAATTATCAGTTCTTGATCCTGACATTCAGTCTGACATCAACCTCCAACCACAGTCTTCCCTCACAAATACTCCAGCCAAACTGAATTATTCTGCCCCCTATTTCTGTCCTCTAACTACTCATGCCTCCTTTATTCCCATTGTTTACTTCTCACAGTCCTTTCCTTATTTCAGGGCTCAACACAGGAGCTCAAATGTATCCTTCCCAGTTCTGCTAGTGAAAGTGAGGTTTCTCTCCTTAAACATTTCATAGATTTTGCCAGACAATTCCTTTGTTTATTGCTTTCCCTTGTACCATGGCTCTTTTTGTCTTTCCTCTCTTTGATCATAATAAGCTTCTTGAGAGCTTATCTAGCTTTGTATCCCTACATTGTAGGTGGGTAATAAATATTTGCTAAAGGATACTGATATTTCTGATCTGTAATTTGACCTTTTTGGAGAGGGAGGCAGTTTTCAAGTCTCTTTCATTCATTGGCTGATTTCTAGGTTCTATGTATCGACAAGTTGCTTAACTGCCAAAGTTATTTTCCTACCCATGGTACTCTTTTTCCAACTAAATAATTTCCAATGGCTCCCTATTATCTCCTGAATATAATAAGCATAAATCCTCCTTGGTATTTAAAAGTACTTTATATCCTGGTATTGACCTACTTTTCTAGTCTTCTTATGCTTTCCTCTCCTTTATTAAGATCCAGATAAACCAATCAACCTGGTCCAATTCTTCATGACTCCATCTGGGTTTTCCTTCTTTTTTTTCTTTCTTTCTTTGGCAACGATACTAGAGTGGTTTGACATTTCCTTCTCCAGCTCATTTGACAGATGAGGAAACCGAGTTACATTAAACAAGGGACTTGCCCTGGATTACCCTGCTAATAAGTGTCTGAGGCTGGATTCGAACTCATGACGAAGAGTTTTCCTGACTCCAAGCCCTGGGCTTTATCGCACTATCTTGCTGCCCTAAGATCAGCTCTATTTGACCTACCTGCTCTTAATCACATATGATACTCCATGCATTTGTCCTGGCTGTCACCCACACCCAGGATGCTATATACTCTCATTCCTGATTCCTGGCTTCAAGGCTTAGCTCAAAGTCCATCCTTTCCTGGTCCCCCTCGATGCTAACATCTTCTCTTTCAGGAGACCTCTCGTTTTATAAAGAGTTGTTTACATGTTCTCAACCTCATTAGGTACTGAGTATTGTGAGAATAGTGGATGATTTGGCAATAATCAAAGGTATTAAGTATTCTGCCAAAATAAACACATCCATCTCATTAGTTTGCAAATTTGCTTTTGTCTTTAATAAATGATAAAATTGTATGTACACCAAAGAATTGTTTTAAAATAAATTTCTTTATCATCAGTAAATGTTTGATTTCTATGCCTATTTTATATACATATATAACTGGATGTGTGTAAAAATTCTTCAGGTGAAGAGGGATCATGAGTGGAAGAAGTTTAAGAATCCCTGATTAATATAATCTTATATATTTATGATATAATATAAATCTATATAATCTTCCAGAGCCCGGAGAAGAGGGAACCACACCTGTTTGCCTTGCTCTCCTCTACCAAATAACCGAATACATTTATTGCTAAAATTAAAAATCAAACAAACAAAAAAAATCAGCTAAGGTTCTGCCCATCCAGCCCCTCCATTAGCAGCTGCTGCTCATCAAGCAAAAGGCACATGGCTATGGTGCTATTCCAAGCACTTCTATCTTGGCCCTCCCAGCATCAGGAATCCATCCAGTGTGGGACAGTGGAATATGGAAGCAGGAAAACTGGAATATGGAAGCAGACCCCACTTAGCACCCCTGTGACCCTAGACAAGGATTTGCTTTAGTTTTAGTTTCCTCAACTGTAAAAGGATGTAATTGTGCTAGATTGCCTTGAATTTCTCTTTAACCTCTAAATCTGTGATTCTGAAGTCTTGTCTCACTATGTCTGAATTTTCTATCTAATGTCTAGGGCTCCAGTCCTCCCTGGTTTGTCACATTTGCTACTTATTCAGCTCTAGTAATAGCAGCTCATAAAAGACGACATCTATAGGGTCATTTAAGGTTGGCAAAGCACTTTACAGGTAGAGTATTATTTTATTCTCACAAGCCTTTCAGGGAGGTCTTATCGTTATTCTCATTCTATAGATGAGAAAATGGAGGGCTAGGGAGATGAAGGGATTGTCCAGGATCACATGGCTCAGTGAGGATCAGAGGTGGAATTTGAACCTAGAACTGTCCTAATTCCAGCTTCAGTGGTCTTCCTTCTCCACCGCTGCCTAGGTCTAGAAGGACTCACAACTTGCAGAACCTCCCAGGTAAGAAGCAGGAGCAGGTCCAGAGTCTCTCCATCATTCTCTATTTTCCCCTCATAGAGCAGTGAGCATCAGGACAGAAGTCTCCATCCCACCAACTCCCACCTTCTACTCTGGAATCCTAGGGATGGAAAATCCCTTCTTCCCTTTTTGTGCACTAAAATCACCATAGCTGCATCGTCAGTCCTTGCCCCTCCAGCCCCTATATCCTTTCTCTTTGTGATTGCAGTTAGGTAGGCAAAGGGAGAGGTATACAGGTAGTCACTGCTACCTTTCATTGTCTACCTTCATCATGAAATGTGGACAAGGGTGAGCTAGAGCAAAGTTTCCTAACCTGTGGTTTATAATCCCCAAAGGGGGTCACATAATTGAATGTGGGGCTCATGAAATGATGATTTATTATCAATAAATATTTGATTTATATACCTATTTTATGTACCTATATATCCAGGGTCATGTAAAAATTTCTCAGGTAAAAAAGGGTCACTAGTGGAAAAAGTTTAAGAAGCCCTGATCTCGAGAATCTGGAGCCAAGGAATACTTTCTTACCTGTGCCCCGACCCTCAGGCTCCAGGGCATCTCCAGGATTGAGCTCTTCAATGAGGGGGTCAGCATGTTCCCTGCGGATGACCCTATGAGGAAAGAGATAACATAGCATCAAGGAGTGGGGGTCTATGGGAAAGAAAAAGGCACCCTTACTTTCAATAACTTTTGGTTTCTTTGAAATCTTGTACATTTTTATGCATTTAAAATTATCCTATTTTTTCTTGTGGATCTGACTTTTCTTGCACAGCAAGATAACTGTAAAAATATGTATACACATATTCGATTTGTCAAGTATTTTAACATAATTAACATGTATTAGACTTCCTGCCATCTAGGGGAGGGGGTGGGGGGAAGGAGAGAAAAATTTGTAATGGAAAGCTTTGCAAGGGTCAATGTTAAAAAATTATCCATACATATGTTTTGCAAATAAAAAGCTTTAATACAAAAATTATTATCCTAGGTTTGCCCAAATTGTTAATAGGGTTCATGACCCAAAAGAGTTTGAGAATTGGGGGGGTCCATAACTTTTATTTTGCTCCTATGGTCAAAGCTCCCCTCCTGGAACCATTTTACTCCCTTCACTCCTAACTCTTCATTGGGAAAGGTAACAATCATAGAGGGTATCAACCAGAAGCACTTGCTCATTTAGTAGATGAGGAAAATGACTCTTTGGGAGATAAATGACCAACTCAGTGTCCCACGGTGAATCTGGGGCAGAGCCATGTTCTGGTTCTCCCAGAAACTGCCAGGAGCAGAGCACATTCACCCCTATGCCCATGAACAGTAGATGCTAATGCTGAACATTTCCCAAGAACCACAGTGTCCTTGGCACTGCCTGGAATGCCCACACAACACACCTCAGCGCTGCTCGCCTCTGTACTGTGGTTTTGCTTGCTCCTCCCTTTCTAGAGGATCTCATTTATTTTTTGCACATGTTGCTTTCCTCCTTTTATAATGGATGAATTGTAAACTGCCTGGGGAAAGACAACTGATTGACAGTGAATGCTGAAGAGGAGAGATGTCCTTAAGTGACCCAAGGGTTTGGAGGGGGTTCTTCCCTTCCTTTTACAGAGAGATGGAGGAGGAAAGTAACTTTCTTTGTGTCAGTGGTCTGACCGCTGAGTGTATTCATAAGGAAGCCACATAAATAGAAAGCAACCAACTTTACACAGGAGTCCCCCTCCCATTCCCTTACTATATTTAGGGGGCCAAGCTGTGACAGCTGTCCACACAATTTTTCTTACTCCTTCTCTTTCCCTTAGTCTTTCCCTCTCTACTATTATTACTGACCCAGATTCTTGGCACCCGATGTGTACGGCAAATATGGGGGAGGACAGAAAGCTGTTGCATGGACCACTAGAAACCTTTTTCTGGATCACATTTGGAAGATGCTACTGAATCCAGAAAGTAACCAAGAACCCCTGGGGGGCTCTGACAGGACCAAAAAAGGTTTCCTGGATTCATTTGGCGCAACAAAATTTGGAGAGGAAGGAGACTGGCAGGGTCCCTTGAGCTTCTGAGTTTTCTATTAGAATATACGTATCTGTGATGGAGAGAACGTATCTTTGTGTGTCTGTATCTCTCTTGGTGTGATGGGGACTTGGCCAAAGGTCCATGCTGAGTCTGCACATAGGAGAGCTGTGACAGGACAATATGCACACGTGTGTTTGCTTGCTGGGAGCACATCTGGACTAGCTGTGTGCACAATGCTAGGATCTTTAACATACATATTTCCTTTATGGATGAATCCACTCTGACCAGTCTGTCACCTGTGTCCTGAGTACTTTTATGTTCCTCTCTTAGATTATTATGATGATGCTAAGAGCATCATATTAGATAGCAGGACCCTGGGTGCCTAGAGCACCCAGAGTCTGGAGCACCAAGGAGAGTGTCCCAATGCCTTGGGGGACTAGGGAAGAGGAATTCCACCCAATGAAAGAGGCAGGGGAGAAGACCTAGCAGTAAGGAGTTAAAACTGCCACAGGCAGCCAGCTGTGTGGGGACCCCAGCTGTTAGACCCTCTCATACTCACCATTGTGTGCTCAGGACCCAACCATCTGCCACTGGGACCTTGGGCACAGCCGCTTACCAGGCAACTGGCTCCTGGGCCACAGCTAGGGGCAATGCCTCCAGGACTGCAGTAAACATTGAGCCACGTGGGCAGCCATGTGCTTAACCTGTTCCCTGCCAGACCCTGAGGCAGGCTGATGCCCTTCAACCTACACCATGGTCCAGGAGAGGGTATCTGGGCATATGATTGGGACTGATGCTTGCTGCTAGGTGGGGGAGGGCAGAATTTGTGTGGGAAGGAAAAAGGGGGAGATTCATGAGAAGAATTGTCAGAATACTTGAGTTCTGGGGCCAGAGAGAGGCAAATGAGATATATCTCTCCCTGCACAAGGGCCCCTGGCAAGTGACACTTTATTAGCCAGAAAAGAAAAGCACGTCTCTGTTAACGAGCAATTGATCTTCTGCAATTAATCTGGAAGTCGTGAATAAGCTTTTTGCAAGGCACCTAATTAGTAAATCTGGTGCCTTCAGGGGGTGATTACATCCAGTCAGGATTGATGCTTTGTTAATAATTATATTTTAAAACACGCTTAGTCATAGCTCTCACCTTTTATTAATAGTCATTGGCCATGGTCCAGAGCTAGGGAGTTGGGGATTCGGAGAAACAGAGTCAGGGATCTGAGAAATTTCTAGGTCTCTCCCTTCCTGGCCTTTCCCCTTCTCCTTAGCTGAGTGAGCCCCACAAGCTTGTCTGGGCAGGGTTCAAGCTAAGTCAGGTAGCCAGGGACAGTAGAGTCAGGACTGGACAAACACGACCCAGTGTCTGCTCTTCCCCAGAAAACACTCACTCTCCTCTCTCACTGCAATCCTGAGCCCTGCTTACATCTTCCTCCAGTGTCCACAGCAATCCACTTTCTCAACTGTCAAATCCTCTAAATCATTTATTTCCTTCCTGCCTTCATCACGTGGATGTCAGCATTCTGCTCCCACCCCAGCCCATGCAGCCAGCCTGAATATGGTTGTTGTTTGTCTTTCTTTCTCTAAGTGGACCACGGCATCAGGGAGCTGGTGCTATGACATGCAAGTGAATTGGATTGAAGTGAGGGAGGGCTGTGTAAAGTCACCTGCCTCACTTTTCCCTCCACAGCCATCTGGGTCCAGTGGCCAAATGTAGATCAGGATGCATGGAGACAGCCCTGGATGCAGTGGGAAATCTTGTTTTTTTTTTTTTTTTAGGCTAAGGGCATTTATATAGTGCTTCAGGGTTTGCAACATTATCTCATTATAACCTCACAACAATTTTCAGAGGCAGGTACTATTGTCACCCCCATTTTATAGAAGGAAAACTGAGGCTGGGAGAAGTTAGATATAATTTGTCCAGGAATCGTAGAGGTTGTAAATATCTGAGGCAGGATTTTAAGGCTAGTCTATCAGCAGAAGCTGTGGTTCCTTATCTCTGGTCCCTGCCTCAATTGGTTCCTGATTATCCACTGTTCTCTTTTAGGATCGAGGACTTAGAAGCAGAAGGGACTTGAGAGAACATTTCATCACAAGATCATAGAGCTGGAAGTGACCTTAGAGGTTGTTTAGTACATTCCCTCTTATTATTATTTTGTTTTGTTTTGTTTTGTTTTTGGAGGCAGAGTTAAGTTACTTGCCCAAGGTTGCACAGTCTGTGGTCCAATTTGAATGCACTATAGTGCTGCTATGTAGTTGCCCCACAACCTATTTTTAAGATGAAGATTTTCTTTTTTATTTAAGCTTTTTTATTTTTCAAAACATATGCATGAATAATTCAACATTGACCCTTGCAAAACCTTATTTTCCCCCCTTCTTCCATCCCCTCCCCTAGATGGCAAGTATGTTAAACATGTTAGAAATATATGTTAAATCCAATATATGCATGCATATTTATACAATTATCTTGCTGAATAAGAAAAATCAGATTAAACCACAAAAAATGCGAAAGAAAATAAAATGCAAGCGAACAACAACAAAAAGAGTGAGAATGTTATGTTGTGATCCACCCTCAGTTCCCACAGTCCTCTCTCTGGGGGTAGATGGTTCTCTCCATCACAAGATCATTGGGACTGGCCTGAATCTAAGATGAAAATTTTCTAAAATTACGTAGTAGAACTGGAGTTTGAACAAGCTTCCAAATCCAGGTTCTTTCTGCTGTGGAGCTCCGCTGTGAGACCCTCTGCCTTCCATCAGTTCCTTCCAACCCTTACATCTTTCCTGAGTCCTCACTCTTCTTCCCTGGCCTCTAGCTCACTGACTGGTCTTTTGCCCTCAGAAGAAGGGGGCTGCCCTCTGTTCCCTGATCTAGGGTGAGGGGCCAGCTGCACCAGGGAAGCACCTACCTGAAGAGACGGTTGGCGGAAGAGCCTCGATAGGCAATGTTGTTGAAGAAAACTTCCAGCTCTTGGTCATTATCGAAGTCGGCAGCAATGACTGTGCGGACGGGAGATGGCATGGAGAATTTGGGAGTGGCAATGTCCTGGGCAGACAGAGAGAGAGGTCAGGGGCAATATGAGATCCAGTGAGGGGTCTGCTCCTGCCAGGGAGGGTCTTTCTCTTTCCCCTCCCTCCCAGGGCTATCAATCCACATATACTTCTTAACTGCCCTCTTTGTGGACAAGGAGCTCCAAACAGTATCTGTTTGAATATAAACATAAATATAAGTTAAAGTAAATATATAAATAAATATCCGTTGAATTGAAGGAAATGAGATCATCCTGACCCAGAATACTTTCTCATACTGGGCCCGGTCACTCTGTGGTAGACCCTAGCAAACCTCAAATTTGCCCTCAGGACAGCTGAAAAGGACCTTAGAAACAACTTAGTCCAACTCTCCCCATTTTACAGATGCACACACTGAAGAGAGATAAAGTCACTTGCTTATGTACATGCAGGCAGTAAATGACAGGTCGGCTCATTATAAATCCATTTTTCTTTTCTCCTTGCCCTTGTCTTAGGGCTATTAGGAACATTGCTTAACTCGGCTGAGGGTACTCCCTTGGATGATTTGGGGGGAGGAATGCCTGGCTTTTTCTGGCTAGCGAGGTCCTTATCCCCTCTGGCCTTGTATCCAGCACTGCCAGGTGAGGGATTCTCCCCCAAATCACACTTTTAAAAAGTACCTGCTCTCATTTTCTTCTTTCTTCTGCATCAGCTTTAGCTGGGGGCTTTCAAGCTTTGACACATATATGTGGGACTTGCTGACTTTAGCTGTTTTCCTTGCTACCTTAGCCAGATAATCATTAATTATTATGAATAATTAACAATGGAAATAACTAACTCATTATTAATGAAATGAATCACTGCTATTGTTATTGAAATATTACCAACATTTGTATAATAAGGAGTCAAAGTTGGTGAAGTGGTTTCCTCAAAATAATCTGGTGAAACAGGGGGCACAAGAATTGTTATTTCCATTTTAATAATAATACTAACTTACATCACACATACTATGTGCTAGGTGCTATACTGAACACTTTACAATTATTATTTCATTTGATCCTTATAACAGCCCTGGAAGGTAAGTGCTATTATCATCCCCATTTTACAGATGAGGAAACTGAAACAGTTTTAGTGAATTGCTGGGGTAACCCAGCTAATAGGAGTCAAGTGTTTAAGGCTGGATTTGAATTCAGTTTTTCCTGACTCCAGACCCACTACTCTTATCTACTTTGATGCTTATCTGCCCATTTTTCAGATAAGAAAGCTGAGGCTCAGGGACAATAATTTAGTTGCCTGAGGTTATACAGGGAGTGAGTATCAGAGCTGAGCATTAAACCTGGGTCCCATGACTTGAGGTTCAGTATTTTTTCATTTTGTCCCTGCTGCTGCCAGCAGTGTTATTCCCAAAGGGTCCCTCAATTGTACCCAGAAGTGTCTTTTTGGGGGGCAGCTAGGTGGTGTGGTAGATTGAACACCAGCTCTTGAGTTAGGAGGACTTGAGTTCAAATCCGATACCTGACACTCATTAGATATATGATCTTGGGCAGGGCACTTCATTCCTATAGCCTTGCCAAAAAAAATAAAAGTGTCTTTTTGGATGGACAGACAAATGAAAGGATGTTAGCCTATGACCAGGTAGGGACAGACCTGACTCCAGAACCAGGAGGCTGAGACCCCTACAAGCTGGCTGAGTCTTTGTAGATCCTTGGAGAAAGAGTTGTAACACTAGAGATGAGCTTTTTCCTTTGGGCTTCCTGACCTTTGAGGAGTCTGTGACCTTGGAGAACTCCCCATCTCACAGCATGGCTCATTGGAGCCGAGCCCCAGACACTCCCTTTGTGCCCTCTGGGAGTCATAAGTGTCCCTCTCGCCATTCCCCAGGCTCTTGCTCGGCTGGTCTCTCTGATGACTGCTATAATGAGCCGGTGGCTGGCGTGGCTGGCAAGCTGCCCACTCCAGAGAGGCCGGCCCCCTGTTATGGGAGGCCAAGGAAAGAGGTCACTCCCCATCATCCTGGTAACAAGGCTGATTTAAAGGTTTGCTTCTTCCAGCCAGGAGTTGGCAACAAGCATCCATGGCAGCCTGGGGACCTGGAAGCCTAGAAGGTTACTACCAGTTCCTTCCTCCTCATCTCCTCATTGCTTCCTTCTCTTGGGCTGGTGCTTCATTCCTAGAACTTGGAAGTTCAATCTCTTAATCGTTACATGCTACTCATACACTCCACAATCCAGTCAAACTTCCACTTCTACACCTTTGCACTGCTGCTCCCATGCCTGGAAGGTACTTCTCCCTCTTAAAATCCTAGCTTTGCTCAGGGACTGCCTCCTGGTATTCCTTGAAATGAATTTGGTTTACTTCGTATTTATTCATATATGTACATGTTTTCCCCAACACAATCTAGGTTCATGAGGCAGAGATTTTAATTTTTGTCCTTGAATCCCCAGGGTCTAGGACCATGGGGTTTTGGTATCTGCCCTGCTGCTGTGCCTTGCAAAACCCTGGGTTTTATAACCAGTCCTGTTGCTTCTTTGCTATCTGCCCTGCAGCTGAATTCTCTTCTATGTTCGTCTCCTCTTATTAGAACATAAGCCTCTTGAGATCTGGGTTCCTCTTGCTTTTCTTTTTGTATCCCCCCACTTAGTACAGTTCTTTGTACATAGTAATTGATTAATAAATGCTTTTCCATTCATTCATAGTAGGCATTGAATAAATGCTTATTGGATAAATAAAAGAAACCAGTCTAAGGAACTCCAGCTGTTCTTCTAGCTCCCAGAGAGCTTCGTCTTTCTGTTTAACTGTGAATCTAGAAGGGACCAGTATCCTGTGCTGTCAGATGACAGGCAGGGTCCAGGTCCCTGTGGGAAAGAAACAACCCTTCTCTTACTCTTGGTGGGAAGCATCTGTCATTGCACCTTTGTGTTTAAAGCATCTTTGATGATAGGAAATTACAGTAATAGGATGGAAAGTCAGAAAATTAGAAAGTTACAGAATCTCAGAGTTGAGACATATACGAAATACAAGCTGTACCTGAACAGAAATCATTTATAGAGCATCAATGACAAAAGCTTGTCTAGCCTCCTCTTGAAGATATCCAATGATGAGGAAGCTACTATATCTAAAAAACAGCCCATTTGACTTTGGGATCACTCTATTTTTCTTCTATCTAGCCTAAATCCGCCTCTCTGCAACTACCACTTAAAGATCTTAGTTCTCCCAAGGCAGAACAAGTCTATTGCTTCCATGTAACATCCCTACACCCTTTTCCATAGACAGCTCCTTCCTATGTTCTCCTCAGGAAGGTGCCTGAGTGATGAGTTGTCAAAAGACTATGGGGACCTGGGAGGGAAAGATAGTTCACCTGAGCTGTGGAAGGTTCATCTATCATTAGGCTCAGGACAGGTCAGTCATCTGCCAGCTAATGGGCTGAGAACTAGGGGCGGGAATATGGGGAAGGTCCAGCAGGAGCATGGGCTTTGACCTGCAAGGAAAATGGATTATTTCTGATGGATAGAGGGAGCTAACATGAAGGAGGTAGACTTCCAAGATGATGGTGTCTACCAACAAGCTCAATGGGATTTAGGATTAGTAGATTTAGAAGTAGTAGGATATCAGGAATTATAGACCATGGCTGCTTTGAACAAAAACTGAAGAAGACATGATAATACTTCTATGCTTTAGGGCTATGGAGACCTTCTAGGGGAGAATGAAGTGGGGTGATGATAGAGCCAATGCAAAATGGCTTGAAGCTCAGCAAAGGAGCCAGTCTGACTTTGTTATTAGAATTGGTACCCAATGTTTAACTGTTTCCCTTGATTGCTACATAAAAATTAGGACCTAAAGGTGGTATGGTAAGATTCTAGACTACACTGTTAGGAGAGAAGAGAGAGGGAGGAAAGAAAGGGAAAGGGAGGGGCAGAGATAGGGCAAAGGGAAAAAAGGAGAAAGGAAGAGCCAGAATGAAAGGGAAGGGGAGGGAGGAAGGGAGAAGGAGAGAAGGAAAGAGAAAGAAAAGAGAGAGGGGAGAGACAGAGAGAGGCAGAAAGAGACAGAGACAGATAGACACAGAGAGATGGAGGCAGAGAGAGACAAGGAGAAATAGGGGAATAGGGGAAAGGAGAGGGAGAGGGAAGAGGAGGAGGAGGAGGAGGAGAAGGGGGGAGAGAGAGAGAGAAAGAGAAAGAGAGAGAGAGAGAGAGAGAGAGAGAGAGAGAGAGAGAGAGAGAGA
>JAJPUD010000917.1:187371-206496 GCA_023553655.1 Myrmecobius fasciatus
TCTCTCTCTCTCTCTCTCTCTCTCTCTCTCTCTCTCTCTCTCTCTCTTCCTCTCTCTCTCCCTCCCCTCTCTCTGTCTGTGTCTTTCTCCCCCTCCCTCCCCCTTCTCTTTTCCTCCTTCCCTCCTTCCCTCCCTCCCTCCCTCTCTCTGTTCCTTCTTTCCTCCCTCCATCTCTTTGTCTCTCTTCCTCCTTTCCTCCCTCCCTCACTTCTCTCTCTCTCTTCTCTGTCTTTCTCTTTCTCCCTCCCCCTCTCAAATATATATATATGTATATATATATATATAAATCATCTTTCTATATGTCCATGCTGTTTATTTCCAGAAGAACTTAAGTTCTCTGAGGACAAGAAGTTCCTCTTTTGTATTTTTCTCCTGTGCCTAGGACAGCATCTTGGCTCACTTTGTGTCTCCAGAAGGGCTTAACATGGTGCTTGGTACATAGTACCTAAGGGCTTCTTGATTAATCAACTGACTAATAGATGCTCTTAAGTACTTGTTGACTTGAGACTCCCAGCATTCCATTGGGAAACCCACCCATAGCTTGGAGTAAGGGAGTTGGAAAGAAGCTTCTTGACAGCTCCAGCATAGAGGCAGCATGGTTCAGGGGAAAGAGCGCTATCTTTGGGATCAGAGGACCTGAGTTCAAATCCTACTTGTTACCTATGTGACCTTGGGGTTTCACTACTAAACCTCAGTTTCCTCATTTGTAAAATAAGGGGATGGGATGGTCTTTGAGATTTCATACAGGTCTATGAATTTAAAAATCCAGCTAAGAGATTTTCTCTAATTGGTTATTTTCCCCCAATCCTCTGTGGAAAAAGCCCAAGAAGTGACATTAGGAGAAATTAATGCACGTGTGAATGTTTTCTCCCCCTGATCACCGTAACACTTCTAAATCAGTGCTGAGCAGGGGACAGACACCTAAACCTAAGGAGCTGGAGAATAAGAACAAAATCATTTAACTTGTCCTCTCTGGGCCCGTCTTCTCACCTGTAATAAATTTACAGCATCTCTAAGGTACGTTCCTGCTCTAACATTCCATGATTCCGTGTCTACTTTCCAAGGAAGAAGAAACATGTGTCCCCCAGGAGAGTTACTGTGGGTCTTTAGTTCTGCTCTGGATGAATTTGGGCAAGTCATAGAATCATGAAGACATGGAAAAGAAATTAATCCAAGAGTACAAAATTTAGGATCTGTGAACTCTTGTAAAAATATTTTGATAACTACATTCAATACAATTGGGTTCCTTTGTAATCCTATTTATTTAATTTTGTGCTTTAAAAACATTTTCTGAGAAAATGTCTGTTAGCTTCATCAGACTGCCATAGAAATCCATGTCCCAAAAAAGGTTAAAAATCTCTAATTTAATCCATGTATTTCTCCACAAAGGGTTGAGTTGAAGCCATCCCAGATGTGAAAAATGATGTAATTATGGAAATAGCAAAATGACTTGGCAAACTGTTCAAACAAACACAAGCTGGGCTTCCCGCTCCCAACCCGCATGCTGCCCCCATCACTTCATGGGAGCACCACAGGCATGATCGGGGAGTCCGATCCAGAACGGAACCACAATGCCTTGTCTTGGGTTCACCTTTCCAGGGGCTGATTGCATTATAAACCAGGGCTCAGGGCACCTGCTGATGTGAAGTGACAGATCACAACTCATCCCCTCCAGATGGGGAAACAACTAGCTTTAGGTCACTTTGCTAATTTGAGATGGAGACACTCCCAGTTCCAGATGTCTGGGAAGATGTCCCCGGAGGAAAGAACAGACGCATCCTTCGTCTTTGAAAATAGCACTTCTATAGGCTGCCCACGTGGATGAGGGTGTCAGGGCCACCTGGGACTGCAGGGCCTCATGTTCTCATCATAGGCTCTTCATTAACATTCTAGGCCCTGTGCCTTTTGATTTCTCACTGATAATCTAATTAAACCTTTAAGGATGGGCCAAGCAACACAGAAGTTCATGCTGCTCTCCTGGAGTGCCTTTAACAGGTAAGCACCAATTTCCTAATCACAGAGGCTGTAGTATAGGGTAATATAGTATAATTTGGCAGACACAAAGGTTTTGGGCTTTCCTTTTCTAGATCTGTAACAGCAAAGATCTGCCTCCTTCTGCAGAAATGGTAGACACTAAGGGGCTCTCTTTCTTCCCCGGCCACCTCCGTCAGACCCAGTGACCAGATATCAGTGGTGAGACCTTAGACCTGGTTGTGTCCCTTAGCAATGCCGGGGCTGCCCAGGGACTAACCACAGAGAACAATCCATTATTCCCCCTGGTTGCTGGCATCTTCCAATTTCCCCTCTGCCTCTGGCCCCAAGCTGTGACACATTCTCTTCATTTTCTGCGAAGCAGGCTATTTCCCTTTTGGACAAAATTCTAAATCTTTCTAATTAACTAATTGGGTTGGGTTGAAGCCTTGCACCATTTGTAACCTGTAATTACTAGAAATTGCCATGGTAACCAAACTACTAATTAGTGACAATTTATTGCCATGGCAACAGGACCATAACAGAGATGTTACCCATACTGCCTCTTTGGCAAGTTCACCACTCCAGCCGGGAGCAGGTGAGCATCACATCCATGAAGCTGCCCTCTCAGGCATCTGCATCAGCCTGCAGAAGCGGGGCACAGTGGGCAACTGGGTCTCCATGGCCCCTTTTCTGCCATCTCAGCATGAAGGTCCGTGTTTGCCAGTACTAATATTTGAGTTCACTTCAAGCTAGGATCCACCAGTCTGAGGGACATCCTTTAACTTGTACTTTCTGTCTCAACAATGGCAAGAAGCCCTGATTCAGCCAAAATCTTTAACCAGAATTTTTCTTCATCTTCCTTCACTTAAGTCTACACCCCCTGCTCACCAACTGCCATATGACCCTGGGGTTTAATAAGTCCATGGATGACAGATCCATGGAGAGCTATTAAAGCAAGGGTGGTCTATTAGTGGGGGACAAAGTATGTCTCCAAACTTTAAGAATGACTGGCTTCTCACTTCTAAAATTAGAGTGTGGAACAGGATTAGAATTTCTTAACTTTTTTAGTGTCATGGACCCCTTTGGCAGTCTGGTGAAGCTTATGGACCTCTTTTCAGAATTATCTTTTTAAGTACATAAAGTAAAATACTAGGATTACAGTGGAAACCCAAATGATACTGAAATATAGTAATAAAAATAAAAAAACCCAAAAGTTTACTGGCTCTTATTTTAGATTTAAATTTTAAAAAATTAATTTTTTGATCCTACTGGAGATGATCTCAAAAACCCCTTCTAGTTTTAATGTTCTATGTTCTAGAACATTGTTAGCTCTTGTTAGAAAGTTTTCTTGGAGTTTTCAAGGAATCATCACACAGCTGTCATAATCTCCCTAAAAGATACTATTGTTCTTTTTATCTGCCTTTTTGGTCAAATGAATTCTGCACAATTATGACCTATACCTCAGTTTCCAAAACTGTAAAATGAGTTGGAGGAGTCAATAAACCACTCTGGTATCTTTGCCAAGAAAAGCCCAAATGGGGTCATGGAGACAGGGTTGAAATGACTGAATAACAATAAGAATATGGCCTGTTGTGTAAAATAATGCTTTTTGTATTTATCCTAAAACTGCCTCAAACCTTCAAAAGGAGCTTATTCTGGGACTGAGAAGCTGGAGGCTCCCCTGCCTGGGCCAAGTCTGCTTTGGGGTCGGGGGAGCCTTTGACATCAGGACTACAGTGGTTTAGAGAGATACTGTGGCAGAAGCACAGATAATTTCACTGCTCTTGCCTTGCCCATCCTTCTGCTCTATTTCTAGCATGAACCCCCCAAAGGCTAAAGAGCATTGTGATTTTCCCAGGAATTTGAGGTTTTCCTGTTCTTTCAACCCCATACCACATTGGGGAGGGGTTCATTCACCATTAGGAATACTTTGCTCAATTCCGTGGGATCCAATGCAAGAGGGATGTCAACACAATGGATTTTGTTCAGAGTAGGGCAGCCAGGATAGGTAGAGCTCTTGAAAATGTGCCATATGAGAATTGAATAAAGGAATCAGGGACATTTAACTGAGAAGATGAGACTTCATGGAGGGGGGGGAAGGGGAAATGACATCTGTCTTCAATTTCCCTATCAGGAAAATGAGGGACTTAGACTAGATGATCTCTAAGACCCTTCCTATTCTAAATCTATGGAGTTGTGGAATATCTGAAGTCTTATTCCAAACAATACAAGAAGGATTAGGTTTATTTGTGTGGATCTAAAAGGAAAGGCATTTTGATGTCATGGAAAGAGCCCTAATCTTAGCATATAAGAAACCTTGACTCTGTACACTGTCAGTGTATGACCGTCAGTTGTGTACTTACTGTGTGACCAGGAGTGGGTCATTTCAGAACCCTTTGAGCCTTTGACTCCTTCATAAAATAAAAGGATTGCAGGAACAAAGATTTAGAGCTTCAAGGAGCCTCAGAGGCAAACAAGTCCACACTTTATAGAATATGGGAAAACTGAGGCACAGAGGTGTGAAGTGAATGGGGTACAGTATTCGGACTTAAGCCTTCCTGACACCATGTTAAGCACTCGATCCACTCTGTGGACAAGATGATG
Organism: Myrmecobius fasciatus; assembly: GCA_023553655.1. Classification (NCBI taxonomy): domain Eukaryota; kingdom Metazoa; phylum Chordata; class Mammalia; order Dasyuromorphia; family Myrmecobiidae; genus Myrmecobius; species Myrmecobius fasciatus. The sequence continues at coordinate 191,950 of JAJPUD010000917.1, forward strand.
TTAAGGGTTCCTAACACTGTTCATCTGTAAAAATTGGGCTGATTGGGTGGAAGTTATGGGAGACAATAGTTCTGCTCAATATAAGGAAAAGAGTTTGATCATTTGGCCATCCAACCAAGGAAGGAATTATCTGGTAAGGTAGTGAGTTTACTGTCACTGAAAGTTTTTAGGCAGAACTTGTATGGCTACTTTTCAAGGATGTTGTGGGAAGAATTATTGCCCTGGCTATGTAAGGTAATCTCTATTCTCCTTTCCAATATTATAAGTCATTGATTCTCATATAACACAGAGCATCTAATATATTTACATTCTGGTAAGACAGAAGCAATCCAATCCAGGTGTAATTTTTTTTAAGTTCTCAACATAAAGGACTGGAAGGACAAGAAGGAGGAATATCTGGGACAACTCTGGGAACCTAAACCCCAATCCTTGAATGGGAGAGGTGATTTGGAAAGGAAGGAGGAAAGATTACGGGGCAATGATGAGTGTGCAATGGAAACTGCAGCAAAAATTGGGATTCATTTTTCTCTAATTTCAGTCTGCTTTCCAGTTCTCAGTACCATGGCCCAGAAACTTCTTCATCCTGAAAGATCATGCCGACTCTGGAGTTCCCACCTTGGAAGTACTTTCATCCCTTGTGATTCCTGCTCTGATTAAATGACTGCCACCAGAACCTCCATGTAGATAAGATGCCCAGGTCATCTGGAGCTTCATTTCTCACCATGTGGCATTCTCAGTTTCTCAGAGATATACCTATGTACCTCTCTCCTCTTTTCATTTCCCTTTTATGAGTTTTCTTTCCCATGTTCAAATATAAGCTCTTCAGGGACTTTTTTTCTTGCTTGTATTTATATTCCTAGCATTTAAAAAAAATACAATTCCTGGTACATAGTAAATGCTTATTTACTAAATACTATGGCACTTAAATGGTCAGGAACTGTAGTAGTCTTCAAAAGGAATTCAACAGGATAAGAGTATTCTAAAGCACTGATCTGGGAGTATTCAGACCTTGACCCTATTGAAGAACTCTTCAGTGATAGAGAAAGCCTACTATCTAGGTAATTTGGTCTTTTGGGATTAACAAGCAGGCTTCCTGTAGAAACAAAAAATGACCTTGAAAGAATCCAAGACTAGAGAACTATAAAAGATCATGAAAGGAGAAGTAAATGGTACTGGGAAAAACTGGGGAAGAGAGAGGAGAAGTGCTAAGAAAAGAGCAGAGGGAATAACAACCTCTCACCTTCATCTTGGTTTTCCCAAGGCAGAAAAATAGCCTGCTTGTGCTAGGATATCTGAATCCCCCTCTGTTCCCATCCTAGAGGCTGGGTATGGGCTGGAGATGTCTATATAGCCCGGATATTCCCTTTGACTCTAGCCCTGGGAGGCAAAACAACTCCCTAGGAGAATAAATGTTACCTATCTCTCCCATCCATCCTTTCCCTGCAGCATGTGTCTGTAAGACAGTGAGGAAAAAGGGAAGTGAGCATTAGATATTCATCATTTTTCCTTAGTCAATGCAACAAGAGGGAGGGATGATTCCTAAATCTACATGCAAGAAGGCAGCCTACCCCGAAGGTGAGTGACCCTGAGCAAGATGCCTAATTTCAATGGGTCTCAGTAAGATGAAGAGGATAGTCTGGGTGACAGATAATCCAGAAAGCCCCTTTTCCAGCTCTGAAGCTGATGATGCTCCAATTATACAGCTCCTGTGGGGGGTAGGCAAGAGGAGGGAAGGAAGGGGTTAAAGGGAACTTGGGGACAATCCCTTACGACAGACCTGGCTGCCCACCTGCTGAAGGGAAGGACCGAGGATGCTCCCAGCTCCTCGTGCCGCTGTCCTTGGTACCCCTCTGGAGTGACACTGATAACAGAGCAGCAGGGAGGCCTCAGCTGGGCTATGTGCATCTCAGTCTCTTCCAATAATGACTTCCTATAAATCAGATCTGCCCTCTCCTTTGTTCAGCCTAGCTCCCAGCCAGCGGCAAAACTCCCCACCCAACATCATAAATCCACTTTCATTTTCTTTCTAAATTTCCTTTAAGGTTCCTTTAATCACCACCTTCCCTCCAGGGCAGATGCTCCCTAAATGGTCGGAGCCCAGTGGAAGGGGGATCTGGGGATGGGTAGAGGGGAGAAGTTCAGGCGAGGAAGACAGGGAGATGAGAAAGGCTGGGTATGGTTGGAGGAGAAAACCATTGGCTCTGGGAGCAGGGGACGGGGTCCCAGGTGGCTCCTGTGTGGTTGTGGGGCTCTCGCTTTTCCCCCGTGCCCGGGAGCCACCTCCTGACCTTCCAGTCAGGGAAGGGGCTCAGGGTCCCTAAGACCCTTCCTTGACAATGGCCTCTGGGCTCTCTTAGCTAGGGGACAAATGCTCCCTCCCCAGGGCATCAAGTCCCTGGAGAGTTGGCTGGAGAGCCGCTAGATGGCACTGTGTGCCAACAGTGTGGCCATAGACAGCTCTGGCTGTGTCTGAAGAGGCTCTGCCCCACCCCCACCCAGGAGAGCTTTGACAGAGGGGTGATCAGTGATCCCCAAAGGGCTGGATGCCCTCAATCAGATTGCTTAAGACCCTGATGGAGTCCTCAGGAGCTCCACAATGTCCTCTATTTATATCTCTATCATCTGAGGGGCAGGGAGACATTTCACTTCCAGATGTTGCAGCCCCCCCTGCAATGGGGGGAGAGGGAGGGCAGGTAACTGGACACTGATCCTTTGGGACCCCCCTGTGCAGGACTGGGAACTCTGGGAGCTCATGGCCTGCTTCCTCCCAAGTCTATCGGCTCGGGGGGATTATCACAGCATGGATGACACCATCTTTAACTCCTGAGGGCCTATAATACAATCCTAAAGAAAAAATTCAAGTCCCACAGACCATTCTCTATCTCCATTTTCCATAATTGGGGTTTATTGGGGAAGCTATTTGCTGTAGCCAGATGTTTCAAAGTATTCCGTCGAAACTTTACTCATATCCTAATGGCCACGGTACCCTTAAAATCTGCACCCCATTGCCAGAAATCCCTGCCCTTTAAGGGAAATAAGTGCCATCTTCAAGTGGAAAAGGAGATGGAGGAAAAAAAGTAGCCTTCAACCTTCTCTCCTTCTTAGTAATCTAGAGATAGGGTCATAGGGGAAGGTCAAAGGGGAGAGCTATTGAGGGGGGCAATGGTGACTTTGGGCAATATGGGCAAAGAGAAGGAAAATAAGGAATTATAAAGCAGAATGTCCTGTGGACACACCCAGATGTCTCCTCTTTTTTTTCTGTGCCTTTCTGAAGCTGGATAGGGCATCCTCCTCACATCTGGCTCATCCATGCCAATGCAGCCTCCATTGCAAAGACCCCCTCTAGGCTCTCTCACAGATTTATTTCAGTCCTCCTAGAACTTGTTAGTGCTTCTGATTCCTGACCTTCCAAATGTTTTAAAAGCAAGACTAGTCCAGTCAGTTCAAACCCATCTAAGGACATTTGTCCCTTTTTTTTGCTTTTTAAAATTCCTGTTCTTAGGTACCCTGATCTTCTTAACTAGAAGGGAATCTTTCTAACATCACTGGAAGACTTCCAATCTGGAAGACCTGGTTTTTAGTCTCAGGTTCACTGACAATTAGCAATGATACCCCCTTGCAATTCCCTCCCCCATAATTTTAACTCTCTGGCTCTCAGTTTCCTCCTTTGCAAAATCAGAATATTGGACTGGATGATCTCTAAGGTTCCTTTCAGATCTGAGTGTCAGGGATCTTTATACTTTTAACAGAGCCTTCTATGAATAGCCCATCCTATAATCCATCCCCAAACCTTGGCAGTCTCATCATTTTCCTTCCATTCTTACAGATCAAGTCATTTAAATGGCCAAGCCAGGCCTGTGCTCAGAACTGGGAGCTATTCAGAAAAATTGACTGTTCAGTGTTGGGCTGATGCTTCTGCATGTTTGTGGAGATTTTTTTTTCCTTCTCAGGAAAATATGGTTTATTACCGACACAGCCTTCCTGCAGAGCATCCCCACATGAATCTCTGGGCATGCTCATGGCGCTTTAGATTTGCCAAGTCCTTTATTCACTACTCATTTGTTAGCAAGTTTGTCCTCGAAAACTTTGTCAGCTCAGTTGGAATTAATCTTCCCCCTTTTACTGAGGTGCAAATACAGATAATGAAGACATAACCACCACCTTGGGAAGCACTGATATCTCTTTCCCTTGGAAAGCTTTAGAAACATGACAGACACCTAGATGCCTAGAGGCAGGGGATAGACAAGATGATATCTCATAGTTCTAGGCTTTGGGAAGTTAGATTTAGTGAGTTTGTATTTTCCATGTTTGTGAAGGGCCAGTGATTTCATTACTGTTTGATGCTCCTTCCACTTACAGCATCTTAATTGATGGCTAGGGAAACTGAGGAAATAGGGTCTCCCCTCAAGAAGCTTCCTTCTGATGGGGGAGATAATAGGAACATATATGAGTCCATGCAAAGTAATTTTTTTGTGGGGGAGGCTTTAGCAGGTGGGAACATCAGGAAGGGTTTTATGTAGAGACGGTGGTACTTAAGGGAATTAGGGGATCTAAAAGATGGAAATAAGAAGGGGTTTTATTTCAGGGATAGGGGACAACCAATGCCAAATCTCAGAGATGTGAGATGGAATGTCAGCACCAATACCATCATGACCATCACCACCACCATCACCATCACCATCACCATCACAATCACCATTTATGTATTTATGTAGGGCTTTAAAACGAGCAAAATTCTCTACATGTGAGCTCTCATTTGATTCTCAGAACAACCCTGTGATAGATGTATCAATATTGAGGCTGAAAGATATTGAATGAGTTGGCCAGACTCACATTTATAGTCTGGGGCTAGGCTGAACTCAAAATTTTCTGTCTCCATCTCCAGAGCTGAATCCATTGAGACAAGATTAAAAGTGGGACATGCTTAACAAAATAAATAACAACATAACATAAATAATGCTAATGTGTAGTTTTCTAAGTCAATATGTAGCCTGCAGAAACACATTTTTATTTAAGTTTGACATCCTTAGCTGCTTCCCAGGGATTATTTATGAAGAACAATAAAATGGCTAGCATAAATGAAGGAGAGTAGCGTAAAATAAGACTGGATAAAAAAGTAGGTTGGGGTCCAATTGTTATGGGCTTTCATTGCTAAACAGAGAAACTGACATTTGATTCTAGAGCTAATAGGGAGCCACTGGAATTTATTGAGAAGGAAAGTTTAGTCAGATCTGTGCTTTAGGAAAATCACTTCAGCAATTGAGTGAAGAATGAATTAAAAGGAATAGATCAGTAGGGAAACCAATTAAAAAACCATTCACAATCTACCTATAACTTACAGTTTTAGCCAGTCTGCTGCATCTCAGAACATTATCTAGGGAGTGTCAGAGGCAGGATCTGAACCCGCTTCCAAAATCCAAGTCCCATGATGCCTCCAGAGATGTTGTAATACAACTTGAAATGTATAACTGGGAGTGTTTCTCATGAGAGATTCTGTTTTTAAATGATTTTTAAAAATCATTAGATTGATTCTAGTTTGGCTGAAGTTAGTGTAATTAGTTGTTTGGCTTCTTAGGTTTGGGTACCCATTCCTATTCGGGCTATATTCTGGACATTCTTTACCATGCCCCAGAAATCGCTTTATCCTTGAAAATCACTCCAAGCCTGGAGTTTATGCATTGGAAATGGCTTCCATCCCTGTAGCCTCCTCCTCTGATCTTCCCAGAACCACACCTGGATCATCCATCCCCTCCTTCCTCTCCAGGCTAGACTCTGGACTTACTCTATCATACCCCTTCCCCCCACTCCCACTTCAGTTTCCTTTTATGTGTTATATTCCCTCATTAGAATATCAGATATTTGAAGCCAGGCAATGTCTTACTTTTTGCTTTTATTTGTATTCCCAGCACTTAGTAAGTCATTAATACATGGTTGATGACTGACTGCTGGATGATCAGAGATTGGTTATCAGCCATGCAGTAGGAAGTAGCAGGGATTTAGTCAGCAACTGTGTTGAGTAAAAAAAAAAAAAAAAGTGCTTCCGCCTTACAAAAAAAAAAACCAAACAAACAACTCATTTGTAAAAACAAGTGGCCTAATAGGTCCACTATCTACCAAAGTGTTGGGGTGTTTAGGAGGCAAAAACAAAAATTTTAAATGAAAATACAATTCCTTGAACCCCAGTTATCCAAGACCGGGCTTAGCTGAAGCTCAGGGATTTAGCACTCAATGCCTGGCTGCTTATGTGTAAATAAATAATGTCATCTGCTGTTTGGCCATAAGAGATGTTTTAAACCTTAGCTTTTGTGATGTTAGTTTTTCTCCTACAGAACCTGTTCGCCCATCATTTGAGATTCATTTGGGGCTTTTAGAGGAAGGAGAGTCACACATCATCTTCCTCCTGATGATCCTCTCCCCCTATAGCCAATGCTTGTTGGGGTTCCCTAGGGCCTGCTAGAAATCCCTGTTTTTTTTTTCATTTGTTTGTTTGTTTGTTTTTGTTTTTTGAGAAATAGGTTGGAAATATCTTCTGCTGATGAGAAAAGGTTAAACTATGGCCCCTACCTATGGCCTTCATTCTTCCTTTCTCATTTACATGGGATAGGAGATTCAAATCCATATTTTTCTTCCTCTTCAAGTCACAGGCCAGACCTTGGGGGACTCAGCTTTGTAGGAGACCAGTTCCGTGGACAATATCATCCTAATCAATTATCATCATTCATATCATCATTTCAGAAATATGATTTCAGGTCTTCCTGACTCCAGGTACAAGACTCTTACCTCTAATGTCCCCTTTTCCCTCCCCCACTCCATTCTTTTCCTCCCTGCTCTCCTTAGTGCCCCTACCTGTGTATTTGCTGACCCCAGCTTCCGCAGCCACATCACTGAGAGCCAGAATGCCCCTGGAGAGATCACTGGCCTCTGGATCCATTTCGATGAGAGCGTCGGGGCCCACATTACCATTGGCATAATTGGCTATGTAAATGGAGTAGCGGCCAGATCCCTGTAATGAAAGAGAAAGGGGTGAGCTGGGCTTAGGTCTCCCTCCTCCGTCTATTTGTGTCTTTTTCTAAAGAATCAGCTCTCTCCTATTCCGTCATTGACTATGGACCTTTACCTAAGCTCTGTCCTTTTTCTCCCGGCTCTCCTGGGAGATCATATCCATTCTCCATCTTTAATTTCTCTCTCTCTCAAAACTACTTCCACTGCTGAGCTCACTCCATCTGCCTAGCACCTAGCAGAGCCATAGGAGACGCTCAAGAAATATTCATGGATTGGCTGATCTATCAAAAGGAAAATAATAATTCAGGACAACTAATATACTTTATATACCTCTATATCTCTTCTACATCTTATAGCCTTATAGGACAGTGGGGGTGTATGAGGTGTATGTATGTATATCTATCTATCTATCTATCTATCTATCTATCTATCTATCTACCCACTAACCCCTCCACAGGCAACCAACTACATCTTTTACACCCTAATTTTTAGACTGGTTTATCCTGGGAAGCCGATCATGAGCCACTTTAAGGTGACTAATGGATGAAGCAGGGGAGGAGCGAAAGGACCCATTTTCTTCTTCCAGCAACTCATATATAAACTCTGGGGAAGCAGAGATTATGTCCTTAATGTGTCATGCTCACTGCCATCCCTGCTTACAGGATTTACTGAAGATTTCTGCTCTTTTATGCTCTCATGACAATGACCACCGCTGCTACTCCTGATTCCTGGGCAAGGATAACATTTCTTTATTTGATGAGAATTTTGGTGGGAGTAGCCCTTCTTTCATATAGCCAAGAGCTCAAAGAATATTTGACAATGAACAACTAAACAAACTGGGTCAAAGGAGATAAAGTATTGCTATTGCTGACTTCCCCACCTTTCTGTGGGCATCAATCTCATAACAAATGCTTAATTAAGTCCCTAAAGAATGAATTGTATTGAATTCCTCATACCCAGAACAACCTGCCCCTTTTTGAAACATCTTTTGGTGATATACAATATTTGGTTATTTATCCCTGGCTCATTTCCTAAGGGAATTTGAAATCCAATAGAAGCAAGGAATAACAAAGACAGATATGGATATAAAGTTAATTAGTACATATCAATATAAGGGTAAAAGAAGGGGTCTGTGGAAATGAAGCAACATCTAGAGAAAGAGCAATAATAATCCTTATATGGGATTTATGCTTATACAGAAGCTGGGCTAGGATCCTTTTTATGAGCATCTGTGGAAATAAGACGAATCATATTCTGAGATTTCCCAGAGAAAAGTCTGGATAGCGGTAATATGGGCCAAAAAGAATGATATCTTTTAGAGGCATCCCATGGTTGCATCTGGCCAATGCATGGCCAGAATTTGGGGGCTGTTGCATCAGGCTATAGAATAATTTCAAGTATGAATTTCAGCCCTTTTGTTGAGAGAAAATCCTAAGTGGTATAATTCTTTTCAAAAGAAGATGATTGCTCACATGTTTGCTGGTGCTCGGAAGGGACTGCAGCAAAGGACTAAAATCATGACCTAAAGAAGCAAGGGACCCAGATTTCTTACTTTGTTATGAGCTTGAATACCCCAGCCCTCTTTGAGACTTAGCTCAAGTAAGTCTCCTACGTGAGGTTTTTCCTACCACACTAGTTGTGAGTTCTTCCCAAATTACTTTGTATTTCTTTTGAATATATTTTATATTTATTCATCTGCATATATGTTTTTCCCACTCAAATTGGAATGTAAGCTCCTTTGAGGACAGGACTGTTTCATTTTGGTTTTGTATTGTCAATATCTAACAGTGACTGGCACATAGATAGGTGCTTTATTCAATTATACATAGTAACAACAGCAACATGGTATGATGGTTAACTATGAATGACTTAGCTCTTCTCAGCAACACGATGATCCAAGACAATTACAAAAGACTCATGATGGAAAGTGCTATCTACATCTAGGGAAAAACTGATGGAATCTGAATGCAGATGGAAACATTATTTTCACTTGAAAAAAAATGTGTGTTTTTTTCCCTTTTGGTCTGTTTCTTCTTTTACAACATGACTAATATGGAAATATGCTTTACATAATTGCACATATATAACCTATATAAAATGGCTTGCCATTTTAGGAAAAGGGGAGGGGAAGGAGGAAAAAAATTTGGAACTCGAAATTTTGTAAAAATGTTAAAAAAAATTTTTTTACATATGATTGGAAAAAATACAAGTAAAATACTTGTTGAATTGAATTAATTCTAGTTCTGACACAAACTAGTTATGTGACTTCTGACATATCAATTAACTTCTCTGGGCCATCACTACTGTATCATTTTTCCAAAATTACTACCAATAGTACTAGGACTATTACAAGTATTCTACTACTGATACTAAAACTAAGCAACACATACAATGCTTTAAAGTTTGAAAAATCCTTTTCATATATATGAATATATACACATGTATGCATATATACACATATATGTATATAAAATCTCATTTGAGCTTCACAACCTTATGAAGTTGGAACTATAGATATCATCACTGAGGCTTGGAGGGATTAAGTGATTTGCTTGTGGCACATAGCTAATAGCCAATAACTATCAGAAGCAGATATTTATTTCTTAACAAACTGATGTTGAGTCCTCTTCTCACCAGATAGTCACCATTTTAAGACCAATACTCCATTCACTACACCATGTAGCCTTAAAAGGGATGCTGTTAATCCCTCCACACCTCATAGGGTCATTGTAAAGATAAAATGGGACAGTGAATGTGAGCATACTTTGAAAGGGGGAAAAAGCCATACAAGCATAAGGCACTATTGGGGCAGCTTTTGGCAGAAGATGAAAGGTAGATGAAATATGATGAGACAGAGATAGGGATAAGGTTATTTCAGATATGAGGAATAATATGTTGGGGCTCAAAAATTGAATCTTTGTTCATACAATGGACACAAATAGGGAAGTGACCTTAAGGGAGGAGGGAGCCAGTGGTAAAGCTTGTCTGTGATCAAGAAACTTTATAATAGAATTATAAGACACGGATTCAAATTTTAATTCTGTCATTGATTATCTGTGTGTTTTGTTTGGGCAAATCATACAAATTCTTCAAAACTCGTAGAATCACAGGCTAAGAATGTGAAACAAACAAACAAACCTGATAGTCTCTCATTTTACAGATAAGCAAACTGAACTCAAAAGAGTTTAAATAACATGTCCAGGTCATGAGGGGTAATCAGTGGCAGAGTCAGAATTTGAATCCAGTTCTTTGGACTTCAAATCAACAACTGTTCCCAATGCATCCAGTTCTTCACCTATAAAATGAAGGAGGAATTGGATCATGTGATTGCTAAGATCCCTTAGTGCTCTCAATCCTATGATCTGTTTCAGATTAAAATAAGACAGCAAAAAGTTTTGAAGAGGTACAGAATATGTCAATGAAAGCATTTATTAAGAATCTATGCCATGTGCCAAAGGGCTAGAGATAAACAAAATAGCAAAAGACAGTCCCTGTTCTCAAAGAGCTCACAGTCTAATGCAAACAGCTATATGCAAACAAGAAACAGACAGGATAAATGGGAGGCAATTAGCAGAGGGAAGGAATAACATTAAGGAGAATCAGGATAAGCTTCTTGTTTTTTGTTTTCTGTCCTTTCAGTCTTCCTGACCCCATTTGGAAAGGTTTTTTTGGGGAAAGATCGTGTAGTATTTGCCATTTCCTTTTCCAGTTTATTTTACAGATAAGGAAACTGAGGTAAATAGGGATAAATGACTTATTCAAAGTCACACTGCTAATAAGTATCTATGGCCAGATTTGAATTTAGGTTTTCCTCACTCCAGGCCTGCTAGTCTATCCATAGCACCACCTAGTTGCCCTCAAGTTTCTTATAGGATTATAGCAAGGATTTGAGGGAGTCCAGGAGGTAGACAACATTTCAGACACTGGGGACAGCCAAAAAAAAATTAATCAGAATATCTTGAAGAATGGCAAGAGGCTGGTGTCATTAGATCATCAACTGTGAGTGTTTCTGAAGACAGAGTAGAAATACTGAAAAGACAGGAGGTGGACAGCTTAGAAAAAGGTTTTTTTAAAAATAAAAAATAGGGGCAGCTAGGTGGCGCAGTGGTTAGAGCACCAGCCCTGAAGTCAGGAGGACCTGAGTTCAAATCTGGTCTCAGACACTTAACATTCCCTAGCTGTGTGACCCTGGGCAAGTCACTTAACCCCAATTGCCTCAGCAAAAAGCAAAAAAAAAAAATAAATAAAAAAATAAAAATTAGAGAATTTTATATTTGATTCTGGAAGTGATAGGACAAAAACCAAAGGATTAGAATGAACAAAATTAGGATTAACCTTGTGAAGATGGGGTGACATTAAGGGGCAGTAGGGTATGTCAAAGGACCTTGATTCAAATTCTAGCTCTGCTTATTACCTGTGTGACCCTCAGGAACAAGAGGCACCAAATAGCCTTCTCATTAAAGAGTGACATCTGGTAGGATGTCAGTGATGGGGAAGACAAGTGGGAAGGAAGAATAATAAGGAAGTATTCATTCAGATGTGAGATGCACTGGCTTGTAGGGGACTTCAGTTATACCTATGAGAGAGGTCCAGGGGATAAATGCTGGGTACAGTATCAGCCAGATCAGGTTTCCAATCCAGTCTATGATATTTATTGTTTGTTGATCATGTCCAAGTCACTTAACCCATTCTGCACTCATTTCCCCATCCAATAAGTGGGGATAACAACACTTTCAATAATACTTTATAGGGCTGATATACACAGAACTCAAATGAGATAACGTATATAAATCACTTTGACAATCTTAAAGCAGGGGCAGCTAGTTGGTGCAGTGGATAGAGTACCAGCCCTGAAATCAGGAGGACCTGAGTTCAAATTGGGTCTCAGACACTTAACACTTAGATGTGTGATTCTGGGCAAGTCATTTAATCCCAGTTGCCTCAGGGAAGAAAGAAATCTTAAAGCATCATACAAATATCAGTTGCTACTGCTGCACCCCTGGCTCTCTTTACTGAAGGTATTGGGTACTTTGGGCTTCCATTCCTTCCTTCTCCCATCCTACTCAGATGTTTTACTAGTGTCTCTTCTTGATTCCTCAGGTTTGGACAGATAAAGCAACTATTCTCTTTAGGGCAGAGTGGATGCAGGAGCATGGGCAGGGGGAGAGGGAAGGAGAGAGCTTTTTATCTTGCAAACTTGACAATCTTAATGTGATCTGTGATCTGGAGGGAGGAGAGGCGGGAACACTTCTGGCCAAGGACTGGCTACACTATGTTAACTATGTTCTTGGTGATTTTTTTTTTGGCATTCCAACTGTGTCTTTGTCTTGTGCTTAAATTCATTTGTGTGCAGATAACCTTGTTAGGCCAGAAAACGTGCCTTTTTTTCTTGATTAACCTTTCCACACCACCAGAAAGCTCTTCCTAAAGTTCATTCTCCTGGACCAGCTGAAAAACCCTGAAGGAGAAGAAAGATCGGCTCTTTCCACATCACACCCTGTTCCTTCTCTCTCCCAGCTCCCTACAATTCTCCTCACGACTTGGAGCTGTGCTCCAGGGATGACTCCCCCTTCTCCCATCACCTTGTGCCAGGCAGGAGTCCAGGTGGCAAGGATTCAGGTCAGGTCTAAATGTGGTTTCACAGCCCAGCTTGGCTCCTCTTCCCAGCACCAGCTTGTTAAGAAATAAATATTTATACCTGGCACCTGCCTCTTTCTGAGGGCCTAGAGGCCCTGACTGTGAAGTTTCACACTGAATCCCCAATCCCCTCTGTGTAATTTTGATTGTGAAGTAAGCTGCCCCCTCCCAACTATCTTTCCCCTAGAGTGTGGGGTCCTCAGGGATAACTCCCCTTGAATTCAGAGCTGACCAGGCAGCAGCTGGGCCCCTGATTTAGTGATAACTGTTTGTAAAGTAGAGAGAGAGAAGCAAAGGAGCAGGTGACAGGAGGCATAAATCACTTCCACACTAAGAATTTACCCGCAGCAGCAACAGCCGCCGCTGAGCTAACTCGGAGAGGGGCTCCAGCATGGTAATAGCAGAACTGAAGTGGGGAGACCCTCGCTGCTCCTCTTATTTCCCAGGGGGTCTGGGATCTGGGATCTCCACTCCCAGTCCCTTCCAGTTCACATTCAGCATTCACTGGACTCAGCTAAGACTAGGAAGGGAAGGTTGGTTTAACTGGTGGAACCCATTTTCATTTCTGCCTCTCATTTTCATTCTAATCTTCTCATCTTACTCCTTTAAGCTTCCACACCATATATCTCAGTGTTCCTCCAACTCACCGTCCTGTCCACGCAGGCCACAGAACGGCCGGCAAAACGGCTGGCCACCCCACGACGGACGTTGACCTCATCACTCAGGATGTCCTCCCAGCGGCCGTTCCGGAACTTGAACAGCTTGTCTGTGTAAGTGGCAACCCCTAGAAAGAGAATGGAAGAGGATTTGTAAAACTGAGGGCAAGGCCAAGGGCACCTTCGCCAGGGCTTGCTCACCTGATGCCCATCAGGCATCCAATATAAAGATGTCATTTGAGATATGGATGGATACAATCTCTTGCCTTGAAGAGAAGAGTCCAGACCTATTTCTAACAGGATACCCAACAACTGGGGAATGGTTTAACAAATTATAGTACATGAATCTAATTGAATCCTATTGTGCTGTAAGAAATGATGTAGGGTACAGTTTCAGAGAAACACAGGTAGGTTTGTGTGAACTCACACAGAGCAAAGTGAGCAGAACCTGGACCATAATTTATGTAACAACAGCATTGGAGAGAGCAACATCTCTGAGGGACTTGAGAAGTCAGATCAATGCAGTGACCAGCAATGATTCTCCAGAATTGATAATGATACTTGCTACTTACCACCTGACAGAGAGGGAATAGACGTGTGTGTGTCTGTCTCTGTGTGTGTATGTCTGTGTGTCTGTGTTGCATATATATTTTGAAAATGGACAATGTGGGACTTGGTTTTATTTGATTTAAATATTTGTGACAGGGATTTTGTTTTTCTTTTTCTGAATGGAAGTGGAAGGGAGAAAAAGAAATAGATTTTTTTTAAATTGAAAAAGCAATTAAGTAAAAAAAAAAGTGATTCTGCTTAGCTATTCTATAATAATGACTCAACTCGAGATTTACCTCAGAATGGGGAAAAGAAAAGGTAGTTGATGCATCCAGAACATGAGGGGCTCCGACACTGAGCAGAGATTGATAGCTTCTAGCATCTAGAAAATAGGAAAGCTGAGGACTTTTTTTTTCAGTGGCACAATGGCACTTTCTCTTTGGAAAATTTTTTAAAAGGCATTTGGGAAGGGTCCTGGCAGGAAGGAGACAAGAAGCATGATGTCTTGGAAAAACAATTTAAAATCAGCAGGCTAATTTTCAAGGTTTAGCCCTGTTTTTTAATGTCTGTAAGAGATTGGGCAAATCATGTAACAACCCTGGATCTCAATTTCCATATCTATAAAACAGAGTTGAACCAAATGACCTTTATTGTCTATTATAATTCCCCAAATCTTATAATCCAGGGTGAAGATTTCCCTAAG
>JAJPUD010000917.1:206506-231394 GCA_023553655.1 Myrmecobius fasciatus
CCCCCTTAACCCATCGTAACCCATCTCTCTCACTTTTCTTCTTTCATTAAAATATCATTGAAATAAAAACAACCAATGTTCTCACTTTATAGACAGGCATGGGAAATTCTGGGAAGAAAAGCCAATGAAGGGAATGGATGAATTTTAAGAAGTCATTTATTAAGTACTTCCTTTGTGCCTAACATTGTGCTAAGCACTGAGGATAGAAAGAGGAAAAAGTCAAAGTTCCTGCTTTCAAAGGGCTCACCTTCTAGTTGAGGGAGGTAATGTAAAAAAAAAAAAAGAAAGTTTAGTTCTGGGGCAGAAGGAAAGGCCCATATATTTTCAGGGTGCGGTAATGGGGCTGATAGCAAGGCCAAGGGATCCTTAGGTTACATGGACACTAATCAGGGGCTCATAAGAATTGGATTTGAACCTTGGTTCTATGATTCTGAGAAAGTAATTTTCTTCCCCCTAAGGCACAATTATCTCATCTTTAAAATGAATAAATGAACTTTCTCTCTAGTCCTTTCTCTTACTCAATAATTTTTAAGGTGACTTGCTCTTCGATGCCTGCTGCTAAACTTTGAAATGATTTGACAAGAGCCAATAGCAGGATGGTTTCAAGCTAATGCTCAGGATGCTCAGGCCTGAAACCATATCAGATATTCAAAAGAAGGAGCTGCAGTCTTTGAAGAAGTAGCTGCTTGCTCTCCAAAGAACAATGATGAGACCCCAGAGGCAGTATCAGGTGAGAGATTACCCAGTAAAGGTCAGGGGAAAATAAGACTGAGTAGTCATGGTTGCTGAGGGGTACTGAGACCACTATTTGTCAAGATGATAACAACAGAGAGGTCTGCTGTCTGGAGCCTGTACCTTGAATGTGACAAAAATCTCCTAAGATTTGTCAGACAGGATGACTACCTATTCATGGTGACTCACATGGGCATACGTGTAACTGCCAAAGGAAATAAAAGCATTGATAAAGGTGGCAAAATTTTCTACAAGAAATTGAAGGCCTTAAGTGTACTGGTTGTGTTCTCATGACTGTTACAGTTCAAAGAAAAAGTTTAAAAAGAGGAATATTGGGGACACAAATAGCTTATTTAAGAAGAGGGTTTCTGTTTTGAATTTTTGGACCACAACTTAAGATGGAAGAATGACAAGTTCCTGATTGGGGTGGAATCCACCCAGAAAGCATTGGTAAACACAGATTTGTCTGGAGCTTTGCTAATCTACTAAAAAGGGCTATAAACTGAGGAGGAAGGGAGAGGAGGATAGTGGAAACTGTCTACAATTATCAGTGAAAGAGTATACACAGATTGTAACAAATAGATACAGACTACAATAAATTAGAGATTATATCTCAAAGAGGTAAATTTGAACATCTCTGTCTCCGTTTTTCTGTCTCGTCTCTCAGATTTTAGGGGGATGAGACCAATGAATAGAATATGTCTCTGGAAGGATATAATATAAACAAAATCAACAGGATAGGTAAAAGGGATGGGGGAAGAGGATATGGTAGTGCAAATTATATTAAAAAGAAATACTTATACTCATGTGAGGAAATCCAGGAAGCAGAGGGGGAAAGGAAGAATGTTTTGATAAAGATCAGTAAGGGCAGAAACAGAAAGCAGTGATATTGTCATTGCGGTAGATTACAGACCCCCCTAGACAAAAATAGAGACTAGACAAGGAGTTTGCCAAACACTGAAGCGTGACAGAATAATGAAAGTTTCTGATTATCTCAACTAGTGGAGGCTTCTCTCTATCCAAAGCAAAGAGAATGATGGTTTCCTGATTTGCCTTGATAATTTCATCCTTCAAAAGGTGGAGGAAACAATAAGGAGAATTGGTATTTTGCATTAAATTCTCCCTCAGGTTACTTGATGGGAAATATTGGGAATTTCTTAGAAGCATAACAAATATTCCACAGACTTTGGATACTTCAGAGAAAAGATAGGTTGGATTCCATGTCTTAAAATTCTAAAGGGGAAGTTAGTCCAGGAGGGAACCTACCAAGGATGAAAGGCACAGAGAAAGTCAAGTGTGGTGATGCAAGCCTGTGATCCTTATTACTTGGAGGCTGGAGACAATGGATCCCTATTTTGAAGAGTTCTGAACTACAGTGTGATCAGAACTGATCAGATGTCGCCACAAAGTCCCATGACAATGTGGTTGCATGCAGCCTTTGTTATTTTGTTTTATTGTTTAGTTGCTTCAGTCATTTTGTGATGTCATTTGGAGTTTTCTTGGCAAAGATACTAGAGCACCTTGCCATTTCCTTCTCCAGCTCATTTTACAGATGAAGAAACAGAGGCAAACAGGGTTAAGGTACTTTCCCAAGGTCACAAAGATAGTAAGTGTCTGAGGTTGGATTAAACTCGGGAAATATCAGGAAGATGAGTTTTTTCAATTTCATGTCCGGCACTCTATCCTTTGTAACACCTAGCTATCCATCAGGCTGCCTAAAGAAGGGCAAATTGGTCCATTTTGGAAAAACAGAATAGGTTAATGCTTCCATACTAACAAATATTGAGATTGGGCCCTTGAGTGGGCCCCGTATCAGTTTTGCTTCCAACTTGGATGATCTAGGGAATAAACTAGAAATTACTAAGTGTCAGGGCACTTTTCTAAGTTTCAGGCATACAAAGAAAGGCAAAAACAAATACTTTTTGTCCTCGTGGATTTCATAGATTAATGAGGGAGAGAGGGAGACCTGGTTTTAAAAAAAGGGCACAAAAGGAAACGGTCCTGATGAGGAAGAACAGAGGACCCATTTAGTGAGAACAGGTTGGATAAATAAGGGACTCATGCCCAGCTTAATTTTAAAAATATGTTTAGGGGCAGCTAGGTGGCACAGTGGATAGATCAGCAGCCCTGAAGTCAGGAGGACTTGAGTACAAAGTGCCTCAGACACTTAACACTTCCGAGCTGTGTGACCCTGGACAAGTCACTTAACCCCAATTGCCTCAGCAAAAAAAAAAAAAAGTTTACAGAGAATGGATGTAACACCAGATAATAGAGGAAGAAAGGAACCTCCAGTCCTGTAAGAACTGGCAAATGTGATTATTGAACCAGTGTCAGTGACCTTTGAAAGATCATGAAGAATGGGATGGCAGGACCGAGGAAGAGCAAATTTTGTTCTGATCTTCAAAAGGAGGAAGAGAATAAAGCCTTCAAAGAGTAGACTAGCGAGTTTGACTACAATTTCTGGCAAAATTCTAGACTATACTAGGGCCAATGAACATCTAGAAAAGGGAGCATTGGCCAAAGCCAGCATGGCTTCATCAAGAACAAAATATGCTAGACTAACTTCTTTTTATTTTTTGACAGAGTTACTAGACTGGTAGATCAAAGAATGTTATATAGCTAGACTTAATCTACATTTTAACACAAACTTTGACAGTTTCACAAGATGTTTTTGTGAACAAGCTAGGCTACTTGCTAGTATCCTTACGTAGATTTAAAGTTATTTGGATGGTCAGATCCAAGAAATAGCCATTAATAGTTCAAAGTCAACTTGAAAAGAAGCATCTAGGAGTGCCTCAGAGATCTATGATTGGCCTGGTTATGTTCTAACACTTTTATCAATGGCTTGGGTAAAGGAATTGCTTCTCAAACCTGAAACTGACTCCAAATTGGGAGGAATAGCTATCATTACTTGGAGTATTATGCTCCACTGTAGGCACCTCATTTTAGGAAGGACATTGATAAGATGAAGGTATCCAAAAGAAATCAATCAGAAAGATGAAAGTTCTGAAGATCATGACATATGAAGAGTGATGATTAACCTGGAGAAGAGAAGATTTGCAGGAGATATGATAGCTGTCTTTAAGTACTTTGAAGGCTGTTTGTGGAAGAGGGAGTATTAGACTTGTTCTGTATGGCCCCAGAAGGTAGAATTGCACTGGAGCAATGAGTAAAAATAACAGAGGTAAATTTAGGCTAAGCATAAAGAAAAAAATGCCTAAAAGTTAGAATATTTCCAGACAATTAGAAAAGTCTAAAATTAGAATGGATTGTCTCAGGAGGTAGTGGGCTCCCCTTTATGACTGGAGGACTTTAGACAATAGTTGGATAACCAATTATTGTTGATGTGGTTACAAGAAATCTTGTTCAAGTATAGGTTGAATTAGTTGGCCTCTGAGGTTTTAGTTAGCTGGGAAATGCTATGACTATAATCTCTGGTTTGATCTATAGGCCTCCAGAGTTACTTACATTGTGAGGAATCAGGTTTTTGCTTTAACACTTATCTGGGTTATATGGGATTCACTGATTACTTTCAAGGTTGACACTGACCTTGATGATACTTAGCAGACCTGGGCAAGGATCTGAGTAGGGCAATGCCTCAAAACTGGAAATAATGACTAGTCATAATTATCAAGAACTTTTCTCATAACATATCAAATTTAATAAATATTTATTATGTACTTACTGCATACCAAGCACTGGGATTACAAAGACAAAAAGGAAGTCTCTCTTTCCCCAAAAGTGAGTCACCACTATTTATGGATGAAGAAATTGAGGCTTGAATTTGCCTAAGATCACATTGCTAGTAAGTGGCAGAACCAAATTTATTTGTGGTTTGTTTATTTTCTAACTCCCAGTCTAGAGATCTCTCCCTTTTTACTTCTCCATGGAGACATTCTTGGTTCACTTCAATCCTGTTGTCTAAATGATTCCTGGAGAATGTTACCGTACATCATGGAAGACATTCTAAGACAGAAGAGATCTCGAGAGAATCGAGGACCCATATTGTTTTCCTACTCTGCCCTCACTGGAAAAAAATGAGGAGACTTTGTTGGAGACTTCTATTTTTCTTTTTTTTTCTTTTTATTGAAATAAATTGTTTTTATATATCCTTCATTATCAAATATATCACTGTCCCTTCCCCTTTACAGCAGGATATAAAAAATATCTTAAAAGAAAAAAATCTTTTTAGCAAACCTCTCCAATACATCAACTGTAGCTAATTGAATATTCAATATTCCATACCAACAGTCCCTTACCTTTTGCAAAGAAAGGAGAGAAGTGCATTTTCTCAACTGTTTTCTGGGATCACACTTAATCATTATATTAAATAGCATTCAGTTTTGCTTTCATTTATATGTATATTTGCACTATAGTTACACACACACATATATACACACACATACAATATATATATATATATACATATATCCTTTTCTTGGATCTGAAACTTGGATCTATAATTCTCTGTACCCTTTATATTAAGTGTTTTTTATGGTGCTGTAGTATCTCAGTATAGGATTATAGATAGAACTGGAAAGGACCTCAGAGGTTGCTTACCCCATCCTCTCACTTTATACATGTAAGAAACTGAGGTACAGAGAGGTTTAAATGACTTGTATATAGTAAATGTCTGAGATAGACTTCAAACTAAGGTATTTCTGACTCTTAATTCCAGTACTCTATTTTATATATCACCAAGCTTATATTCATGTACCACAATTTGTTTAGTTATCCTCCCATTGATGGGCATTTTCTTTGTTTCCAAATCTTTGTTAACACAAAAAAGAGATGCTATGAATAATCTGGTGGTGCTATGAATAATTTGGTACACATGGTATCTTAATTTCTTCAACTTCCTTAGGATATTTATCTTGACGTGAAATCTTTGGATTAAAAAGTATGCACAGTTAAATCACCTTTTGAACATAATTTCAAATTGCTTTTTAGAATTGTTGAGCTAATTCACAGCTAAGTAGGGACTTCTTGGTGCTTGTTTTCAGAATTTGCCTCAAAAAATGCAATTGTTGGGGCAGCTAGGTGGCACAGTGGATTAGAGCACCAGCCCTGAAGTCAGGAGGACCTGAGTTCAAATCTGGTCTCAGACACTTCCTAGCTGTGTGACCCTGGGCAAGTCACTTAACCCCAATTGCCTCAGGAAAAAAAATGCAATTGTTATCTGGGGCTGAAGCTGTCACTGAAGATGGCCCCTCTATGTCACTGGCTAACCCTGAAGAGTCCATTCTTCCCACACCTCCTAAAGCAAGAATAGCACACTAGGTAGTGCTGAGCTTAGTTAGATAAACTTGGTTAATCACTTGGATGTTTTATTACTCATCTTCTCTTACAATTTTTCAGTCCAATTTTCATTGATTTGCCAACTTATGCTTTTCTAGGTTTTAAAATTGAAATTTCTTATAGAAATCTTTGGTGATTTTAGCACTTTCTCTTTATATTTACCTTTCCCTCATTTTATGACTCTTTTTTTGATGATAGATTTACACTTGGAGCTGGACTTGAAAGTTGTCCCAATCTCTTCCCATGATGAAAATTTACTTTTCATCAGCCATATTCTCTGCCCCAAGTAATTTTGGGGGAGACAGAACTAGTTCCCCAATATAACTTAATATGCTGGTTTTCTGCTTCTGTTTCCTCTTATTCTTTAATTCTCTGACTAAGCTGTCAGTATCTGATACTTTTTGAAAGATTGAGAGAAGGAGGATACATATTTGGAGGACAGCTTCTATTGTTTTGGGGTAAGAGAATTCCTAAGTCAACTCAGGCAGAAGTGAGGTATGACTGTTGTTCAGTTATTTCAGTTATATTTCACTCTGTGACCTTATTTAGAGTTTTCTTGGCAAAAATGCTGGAGGAGTTCATCATTTCCTTTTCCAGCTCATTTGACAGATAAGTAAACTGAGGCAAACAGAGTTAAGCGTTCAGGGTCACACAGCTAGTATCTTATGCTGGATTTGAACTCGGGAAAGATAAGTCTTCTTGATTCCTGATTCTCTGCTCACTTGGCTACCTAACTCCCCTGGGGAAGCATGGTCCTTCCCTCATGTTCTTCTGCACTCTCAAAGTGGCTGAGCAAAATCAATGTCTACTGCTTATTGCAATAGAATAAACAAAGGTGGGGTGCACTATCTCTCTAAGGCTGCAAGGAAATCCCTGAATGAGCAGAGGCTCATGGGCCAGTTTGTAATTATGGGGTGGAGGATGGTGGGGGAGGAATATTGAGCGAGCTCTTTAAGATTTATCATTTATCACTGTTAGTTCAGAAAGTGTTACTTTGTTGGAGTCTTTCCTTCCTTGTCCTATTGGATACAGTTGTAATTACTCTCCTCTTGGTGCAAAATTCTACTTTGACAGTTTGTTTTTGAGAGAGAGTGAGGACTGGAGAAAATGTCTAGTCTTTCATCTTGTTGGATACATAACTCAGATCCTTAAATTTAAGTTTCAATCCAAACTGTAACACTTACTAGTTTTGTAACCTTTAAATTCCTCAATTTCCTCCTCTGTAAAATGGAAGTAATAATATCTGCAGGTAGCTAGATGGTACAGATAGGAAGATGAGTTTTCCTAACTCTAGGCTCTGAGTTCAAATCTAATGTAACTATGTGATCCTGGGCAAGTCACTTAACTGTATTTACCTCAGTTTCCTTATCTGTAAAATGAGCTGAAAAAGGATATGGCAAACCACTTCTGTACCTTTGCCAAGAAAACCCCAAAATGGGGTCACAGAGACTCTGACATAACTGAAAAACAATTCAGCAAAGTACTTATTTCATAAGAGCTGCTTCTAAGCTCAAATGAAATAACACATGAAAGTTTGTATCTATACACGGTATCTCAAAAGTCGGAGTGCAGTTTTAGAGCTTTGATAGCTTAAAAGTACACTAAAACTTTTGGGACACTATCTATTATTAATATTGTAGCCTAGAGAGGTATTTTTTGAGGAGACGCTGCCCATTCCACATTACTGACCCTTTTATGCTTTTTTCTATCTCCTTCCTTCATACAAAATATCCCCTGCACTTAGCTCTTGAATCAGAAGCTCTTTGGGTCAACAGAGGCCCTCAAAGTAATTTCCCTGGGGAGTCTCAACCTGAAAATTAGTGTTTAAGAAGATAGAATGTTGTAGCACTCACTGACCAAGCTAAATGGTTCTGGTCTGTGCAGAGAGTTTTTAAAGGAGATTCCATATACTAGAGCCATAACTAGGGCAGGGTGACTAGAGCTTTGCCTCAGGGTACCAAATTTAGAGGGCACTGGCTGCACTTATAGTTTTTCAAGAACATAGAAACAATAGAATTTAGCATCTAGTTAGCAAGAATAATTAGTTAAAATAGAAAGCTACCAGATGGCTGGCTGCAGTAAACTATCACTTCTCCACTGTGTTCCCCTCCCTACCTCCCCCATCCCAACTGAAGGCACATTTCCTGCCACATTCCCTGGGGTACAATTTGTGGTAGCTATGCCTCTGCCAGATAGAGAGGTTGCTGCTTTCTGAGTAGGCTAGAACCTTAGGGCTTAGGGAGAAGAAGGGCTCTAAATTTTCCCCATCCTAAGAACTGTGCTACCCCAAGGCTCCACTCTTCCCTTGAAGCCCTCCATCCCTCAGTGCTACTATTCAGGCAAGCCCTGAGGCCAAAGGGAAGAAGGGTTGTTTTTGATTTCTATGGCCTCTTCCTCTATCTTCAGCCCTTTTGGCTTAAGAACTGACCAGGGACACTCAGAAGAATAAACTAATTAAGGTAAAATGTGCAAGAGTGGTGCAGAGCCTTGTAGATCATAAATGGGAACGGCAAAATCAATGGCAGCCCTTCCGCAGGCGGCAGCAGAGGGGCCTGGGCGACAGGAGTAATGGGACTCTATGATTTAGGAAGAGCAAATGCTCTGGCAGCTGCAACCTGGGTAATTAGGTGTGTCAGGAAGACAGATAAACAGTGAGCCGTGTGGGTCGATGGTACAGGTAATAAACGCCAGGGCGCTTGCCCCTGGTCCGTGTCAGCACGGCATCCCTCCCGCCAGCTTCTTGTAGCTGTGAACTGGTCTGGGGTGCCTCACTGGGGGCCAGAGGACAGGGAAGGCTGCTGGGATGCCAAGGACCTGCCCGATGCTTCTGGGAGAGGACAGGTGAGTGAGGAGAGCTTGGAGGGTTGGGATGGGCACCTGGACTCCCAAGCCTGGACCACACAGCCCTTGAGCATCCCAGGCCACTGCAAAAACCTGCTGTTAAATAGGGCACTCAAGGGAAACCTCTTTTCCTTTTTTTTTTTTTTTTTTGGCACGAATCCTCATGCTGGTAGAAGCTTTTGGGTTCGATCAATCAACAAATATTTATTGCTGAGACAGCATGATTTAGTGTTGTAGAGTGTTGGACCTGGCATCCCAGGAGTATAAGATTTAGAGCTAGAAGTGACCTTAGAGGTCAGATAACACAATGCCTTTCTTTACAGATGGGTAAACTGAGATCCAGGAAAGTTCAATGACTTATACCTACTTCTCAGGGTGGTTGTGAAACTCCAATCTTAAAGTCTGTGCAGGTGTTAGCTATTCTTAGTGCCCTCAGTCACATGGGCAGCATTTGAACTCAGGGTTTCTGATTCCAAATCCACTGTTCTCTCCACCATTTACACACTAACTAAATCCTGGCTCTAACACTTATTAGCTATGGACAAAGGACCCCCTGTCCTTTCTAACCTGTAAAAGAATCATGATATTTACACCACGTCCCCCACAGGGCAGTTGAGAGGAAAGAATATTGTGAACCCTAAAACACTATCTAAATGTCTTATTACTGTGATTGTTATCCTTCCTAGTTTATTGTGTGTTTCAGGCACTGTGCTAGGTACCATGGGGATACAAAGAAGTAGGAGATGTGCTATCCATTCCCAGGAAGTTTACAATTTAGCTGGGAAATCCTTTCTGATATCTCCTGTGACTAACCCTCTAAATGATCTTCTAGCCATTTGGTTTATACATACCACATATATACTTATCCAAATATGTATTTATATACCAGCACATACATATATGGGTATATATATATATTCTATCAACATAGGTTAGACTATAAGGCTGGGGTTATTTTTACATTTATA
The DNA here is from genome assembly GCA_023553655.1 of Myrmecobius fasciatus. NCBI lineage: Eukaryota > Metazoa > Chordata > Mammalia > Dasyuromorphia > Myrmecobiidae > Myrmecobius > Myrmecobius fasciatus. The sequence continues at coordinate 216,346 of JAJPUD010000917.1, forward strand.
TGCCCAGCACCTACTATAATGCCTAGCATATAGTAGGTGCTTAATAAAGGTCTGTTGAATAGCTGATAAAAGTACAAAGCTAAGCAATACCAAGCAGGAATTCATAATACATCATGAAGCAGTGGAAGATTAAGTACAAAGTGAAAGGTGATAATAAAAGCTTGTATTTATGTAGCATTTTGGGTTCTTTTCTCCAAATAACTCTATAAGATAGATAGTAGTGTATTATTGCCTTATCCCCATTTTATAATTAAGGAAACTGAAGCAAGCAAAGTTTAAGAGCATGAGACCAAATTTGAACTCGGGGCTTCCTGAATTCTAGGACGATGAGAGAGAATCAGGGGATGGTGAATAGCCAAAATTTCACTGGGAGGGAGGAGAAGGAAGGGAATTCACACTGTGAAACAGAGGGGAAGAAATTTGGAGAAGGGAATTGCTGTTGGACTGTGGAAAACTTGAATGCCCAGTAAATAAATCTGGATTACAGGTAATGGAGAGTCACTGAATCTTTTTCAGCCAGAAAGATATAATCAGAAGGTAAAATGTAGTTTTATGAATTTGGGAGTTGGCATTTAAAGATCTGTGTTCAAGTCCACATTGTATGACATTGGTCAAAGTAGCCTTTGCCATGTATAAATGAAGATACTGAAAATAGCCCTGAGGGATGGGAGATGCAGTGCTTGACTTGGAATCGGGGAGATGAAGGTTCAGATTCTGTCTCAGTCCCTTGCTTAGTAGTGTGACCCTGAGAAAGTCACTTAACACTGAATCTGTTTCCTAATCTCTGAAATTAAGAGGTAGGACAGGATGGCTTCAAAAGTTCCTTTCTAGCTCAAAATTGATGATCCTATGGATACATGTTTCCTAGGATCTCTTCTGGGGCAGTGAGGCAGAACAGTGGAGAGAATGTCAGGAGTTTAGATTTAAGTTTAAATCTGGTCTCAGACACTTACTAGCTGTATGATCCTGGGTAAGACATTTTACCCTATTTGCCTCAGTTTCCTTAGCTGTCAAATGACCTGGAGTCTGGCAAACCATTCTAGCATCTTTGCCAAGAAAACCCAATATGGGGTCACAAAGAATCGGATATAACTGAAATGAATGAACAACAAGAAGAATCTCTGCTACTTGTATCAATCTGTGATTAGAGAGCAAAGTTTTAGGAAGGTTAATTTGGCAATAGTGTGCAAAAGGGGAATAGGGAGAAAAGGAAAGCTTGGAGCACAGTCCAGGCAGAAGGTGATAAGGGCTTGATTATGGTGGTTGTAGTAGGAATGGAAAGGAAAAAGGCAGATCCAAAAGACACATCAAAAAAAGGATCTATGGGACTTGGGGAAATGACTAGATATGGAGGGCACAGGAGAAGGAAAACTTAACAAAGACTCCATGCTTTCCAGCTTGGATAACAAGGAGAATTGTGTGTGAAATAGGGGCATCAGGAAGGTGAACCCATCTGGGGAAACATACAAGATGACAGATCAGAGAATTATAACTAGAAAGGACTTTAGAGGCCATATGGCTCAAATCTTTCCCTTTATAGATGAGAAAACTGAGACCCAAGGAAGGTTAAGTGCCTTGATATTACTCAGGGATTATCAGAAGCAGGATCTGAATTTAGTTGTTTTTTTTTTTTAATTTCAAAGATACTGAACCACACTGCCTTTCAGATGTTAAATTTTAATTTAGATCTGTGAGATTTGAAATAATGGTAAGACTATCCAATAGGAAAATCTGGAAGACTCACAGTTCTGGAGTTCAAGAGAAAAATCAGGGAAGGATATATAGATTTGGAAGGTATTTGCATAAAGGTGATAATTAAAGCTATGAGAGCTAATGAGATTTCTAAGAGAAAGGACATACAGATACAAGCAGAGCAAAGGACTGAATAATAGGGAATGTTCATTTTTGGGGGATGGGAAGAAGAGAGATCAGTGTAATAGGTAGAGAAGTGGCAATGAGACACACACACACAGATAGAGGAACAGGAACAGAGACACATACACACAGAGGCAGACAGAGAGATAGACAGAGAAACAAGCAGAGAGACAGAGTCAGAGAGAAGAAAAAAGAAGAAAAGGATGAGAGGGGTAGAATGAGGGGGAGAGACAGAGACAGAGACACACACACAGAGACAGAGACAGAGAGAACACATCAAGATATTCTCTAACCCAAGGGAGAAGAGACTTCTAAGGAGGAGGGTGACCATTAACTAATCAATAAACATATTGAACCATATGCTGGGCTTTTCAAATCTTATTCCCTAAGGAGTAGAATCAACTTCTCCATTTACCATTCCTCTATCTGCTTAGTCCCTACTTTCTAAGGGGGAACTGGAGGAGTTTTTTTGGGGTAGCTTGAGGGGTGTGAATGTGAGGTTTGGGAAAGATACAGAATTAAAAGGCTTTTTCAATGGAGTAGTTAGCCCATTTAGGGCTGAGACAGTGCCTCATTCATCTTTGTATTACCCACAATTACTATTACCACTAAACTGTTTTATATAGTGTTTTAAAGTCTGCAAAGCACTTCCCATACACTAGCATGTTTGAAACTTACAGTAATCCTGTGAATTAGGTGCTAAAATGTTTTTATTCCCACTCTACAGAGGAAGAAACTGAGACTGAAATAGAGTAAATGATTTGCCTTGGATCACATAGCTGGTAAGTGTCCAAGATGGGATTTGAACTCAGGCTTCCTTGATTCCAAATCTGATACTACCTACTACAGAATATTACATCCTATAGTGCCCCATATAGAGTAAGTGCCCAATAAATATTTATTTAACTATATTGAATTTAATTAATATCTTTCCCCTAGGGACTGATCTAAACCAGGATGTGTTCCAATCCATACTTTATTTAAAACTACTGAAGGGAGAAGGGTAGATGGCAGGTAGATGGAGTTGGGGGAAGGGTTTACAATAACAAGTAGACTACATATTGCTAAGGAAGAAGGGTCAGTGATATGGTATCAGGCAAAAACAATGTCTGTGCCCAAGGAAGTGATTGGGACCCTCAATCAAAAATGCTCTGGGTGACTTGGCTGATGAAAATCTGCCGAATTAGTCACAAGTCACGGGGGAAGAGGAAATCAACTGGCAAAAATCAGTCTAGGTAAAGGGATGTTTTAATGTTTTAATAAAAATTCATCTTATATTCCTTCAACCTTCAAAATACATTTCCTGTTGCCTGGCCTTCAATGTGCCTTACTGATTCTATACTACATTGGACACAGTTTGGCATTTTTGGATTGGATAACAAAAATGGCTTGTTAACAAATCTGATTTTATGACTAGGGCACATCCATGAACCAAGTATCTGAGTTTCTATGCTATTTTGCCTTTGTTGCTGTCCTGCCCACACCCTTCCTCACCACTTGCTGTTCATCTGACCATTTGTGATTGCAGTCTATCAATTGTGGGGTAAGAGAATATGACTTGCCTATAAATATGAAATTGCTAAATGTGGTAGGGACTGGGGTTAGCAAAAGATATGGGGTCTAGGTCAAGAAGATGATTTCTGAGGGGGAAGGTTCACAAAATTATGGTTTGAGGGTCATGAAATAAAGATAATTTAAGAGTTGGAGCTATATCACTGAACATTAAAATTTTTTTCCAGTTTTGGGGTCAAGATTATGTTGAGTTAGATCTGAGGATGGAGGAGGAGATGGGGATGGAGGGCTTCCTTGTATTATTTCACACATGACTGCTCTTTGGTTTGGACTACTTTAGAAGTTAGGTCCTTAGCTTAAGCCAAATGGTTACTTGTATCATTGGAAGAATGCTAAAATCCATCCAAACTTTTTAGAGTGGGAAAAGTCCTTGACTTGGATTCATTCAAGACCTGATTTCAAACTCCAATCCTGTTACTATACCTGCGTGATATACGGGTAAATCATTCAGTCTTTTTCTGGATCTGTTTCCTGATCTGTAAAATGAGGTTAGCTTGATCAATTAGATAATCTCTAAAGCCCCTTCTAACACCAGAGCTATGATTTGGCATGACACCTATAATCCCCACTCCTAGAGATAATTCTTTGGATTAAGAAAAACCAAAGACAGAGTTAAGATGCTATATTACCAGGTTCTGTGGAAGTAGGGGAGGCGTCAAGAATTATTCTAACCCTGCTCACTCTATTGGAAAGTACTCATAGTGGCTTATTGGAAAAGGTCAGGGAAGACTGAATGACCATCTGGGGAAGCCATGCCCAATGATGTTCTCCAGTTAGGAGATCAGTTTAGGTATCTAATATTTGAGGGCACTGGATAGTATCCAGCAAAAGGAAATGGGGAGGGGGCAGCTAGATGGCACAGTGGATAGAGCACTGGCTTTTAAGTCAGGAGGACCTGAGTTCAAATGTGGTCTCAGACACTTAATAATTCCTAGCTGTGTGACCCTTGGCAAGTCTCTTAACCCCAATTGCCTCAGGAAAAAAAGAAAGAAAAAGAAAAAAGAAAAAAACATGACACAGTAGGTAAAAATTAGTCTGGGTGTCAGCCCTCAGGCCCTGCTGACTGTGTGACTCTGGATGAGCCACTTGAACCTCTTTAATATCCCCAGACAAACAACTGCAGAACAGTTGCCAGTCCAAAGGGTAAAAGAAATTTTCATCATGGGAGTCCTTTGAAAGGATGAAGTCACAGGTTCTGTCCTATCTGTTCTGTAGTAAGTTACTAAGCTTCTTAGACCCACAGAATGTTAGACATGTGGGTGGGGAGAATTTGAGATCATAGGGTTTTAGAGTTATTAGGCACAACAGTTCTATTGTAGTTAACTAACCAGCACTAAAATCCAGGCTTCTAGTTCTCAAGAGTCAGCACAGCAAAGTGCATGGAGAGGCAGCTTTGAAGCCAACTTGGCTGAGTGACCCTGGGAAAAAATTTATCCTTTCAGTGTTCCGGGCAGTTCTCTAAACCCATGACCTACTTGGTGGAGAGAATTTTCTTACCTGGAGCTTTCTGTCCTACTAAAATTGCAGGCCCCGTCTCCATCCTTCTCTCTTAACTCTTAGTTCAGTGTTCCTTATTTTTCCTTATTTCCTTGGGATTGTATTAATTCTACCTTTTCTTGGGAATGAGTGGTTGAAGTGGTTAAAGGCACCCTTCCCAAAAGTATACTCCTTTTGGGATGGAAAGTCCCAATTCCTTTAAGAAACAACAACAAACACTACTAGTTCATCCATCATCATAAGATGGGCATTCCCACTACGGTTTATAGGTGTAGAATTGTTTGGCACACAGAGGAGATTAAGGAATTTTCCCAGAAATCATAGATTGAGACTTAGAAAGGACCTTAGGGACATCTGATCTAATCTCATTTTATAGGGGAGGTAATAGAGATCTAGAGAGGTTAAGATAGTCCCATGAGCAGAGGTGAGATTGCAGGGCTTTTGGAGTCCAGGTCCAGGACTGTCTCCATTATGTGGCTGGTTGATTTGTTTGTTTGGTCACTCTCAGTCTTGTGAATCAACTAGTCAAGCCCATACCCATTGGCATCAATCATATCCCTAAAGCAACCAAGATCCTGGGGACTGTAGAAGATAAAAAGAACGGGAGATGACCTTTCCAGAATCATTCCTTGGCCCCTAGCCCAACATTTCCAAGGTAAGCAAAAGGATCCCCAAAGCTGAAAGCACCTAGTTGTGTTGGTCCTAGGATGGAGCTCCCAGAGACATCTTGGGCTCCCCATGGTGGCCAGGGGATGGAACAGCTCAGCACAGAGCCAGCTGGACAAAGGGAAATTTGCTGACACAGCACAAGTGTCTGCCCACTGTCAATGAATCAATTGAATCACTCAACTGAAAAATTAACTCAAAACCACATACATCCCTCAAACCCACGGAAGGTCACCGAGAAGTGTGGAGCCAGAGCTGAGGCTGTTGGGCATTGCGGAGTAAGGAGGCAGGGGCAAGAACTTATGTCTCTAGGGTGGTCACCCCAAACCAGATCCTCAGCCCCTGAGGAGGAAAATGTGAGGGCACTCATCTCCAGAAAGACCATGATTTCTTCTCAGCAAATCCACTTTGTCTGCTTGGGTCTGAGATGTTCCAGTCTTCTCTAGAGATAGACTATCATTCTGACACATCTTTCTGTAGTGGAAGGAATACTGGTCTTGGTATATGAAGGCTTGGATTCAAGCTTTGGCTCTGAGGCTGCAGGACCTTGGGCTAATACCTTCATTTCTCAATCTTAATGTTCTTTGTATATACTATTAATATGTTTATATTAATATATTAAAGCCCTAAAGTGCTATGAGTTATTATTGCATCCCTTTTGTGTTGCTCAATGGCACAGTAGACAGCCCACTGGACTGGAAGTCAAGAAGCTCTGAGTTTGAATCTTGCCTCAGTTACTAGCTGTGTGACCTTGGACAAGATACCTAAACTCTAAAGCTCAGTTTCCTCAGGAGGTGGGTTGGATTTGATGATCTCCAGGGTCCTTTATAGTTACAAATCTGGAACCTTATGAATATTTCTCTTTCTAGAATCTTCTTGCTTCTATTCCTACTCTTTCAATCCCCGTTTCCATCCCTGTCCCCCTTCCTGCAGTCACACCTGCCTTGTTGTTCCTGTCTACAGCTGGACCTTAGATGGATTTTGGTCTTTCCCCTTGACCTTGCCCCATATTAAAGAGCTGATCAGCTCATCAATTAACTTTGTCCCAATCCAATCTTCCCTTCCACTGAGAGCAGTAAATCCAGCTGGATAATCATGCCCTGATATTTGCGTAGGGATAATTACAGTCATACAGGCCTGAGTTGGTGGCGAGATGAGATGAAAACCCATAAAATACCGCTTGGTGCTGGGGCTCATTGTTTCTTGGCTTCTTGAGGCTGGCAGCTGGCCAGGTAGTGGAACCCTCCGCTCGCCTGCCCCCAGCCTTGGCCCTGGCCCAGAGCCCATCTCACATGCTACCCTTCCCAGGTCCTATCCACAGAGAGCAGGGAGCCACTTGGGGCTGGATCTCTGGGTCTCAGTGAGCCCGGAATCATGAAAGACCCAGTTTTTCCAGCTCCCCCTTGCTCTGGTAAAACAAAGCTCAGGTGACACATCCCCTTAGCAATAAAAGAAGCCCAGGTCTGCCTTTATCACAAGAAAGTTTTTTCAGAGAGAGATGCTGTCAGTGAGGGGTAGAGAGCTATTTGGGGGCAAAGGACTCTATCTGTCTATCCTTAGACCCTCATGTTCCTCCCTGCCTTTTTCTCCTCCCAGTAACCCCATTTTCATCTCATTTGTTCAATCACTGATTTCACCGAAGCTTCATAATCCTAGATTCAGAGCACAGAGTTGTGGCAAGGAACAAATGAGCTCAGATGTGAAAAACAGTTTTTGGAAACTGCAAAGCCCCACACCTTGAAATTTAACATTTGCATAGAAACCTCACAGTTCTCAAGGTAACTTGACCCACAACAGCCTTAGAAAGTAAGTACTGTCCTCATTTTTACAGATGAGAAAGCTGGGCTATGAGATGATAAGGGAGCATACCATTAGTGTCTGTCACAGAAGCATCATGACATAGTGGTAAGGCTTTCAGGGGGACCTGGGTGTAAATCCTGCCTCAATCTCAATGTTTTTATTTGTATATATTATTAAAATACTAATATTAATATAATAAAACCTACTATAGTTGTTGAATTGTATTTCAGTAGTGTCCAACTCTTCATGATCCGATTTGGGGTTTTCTTGGCAGAGATACTAGAGCCGTTTCTTTTTCCAGCTCATTTGACAAATGAGGAAACTGAGACAAACTGGATTAATAATTTGTCCAGGAGCTAAAAAATGTCTGAAGCCAGATTTAAATTTAGGAAGATGAGTCTTCCTGACTTTAAGCCTGGCACTCTATCCACTGTGCCCCTGAGCTTCCTTAAAATCTTCTGTTACTATCAAAATATTAAAATACCTATGTGATAATATTAGGGTGAATCCCTGTTTCTTCTTCTATAAAATTAGGAAAAGTGAGCTAGATCAAGGGTATCAAACTCAGATAGAAAGAGATTTCCTGCAAGCTTCATATTGCTTTAGAAAACCACAAGTTAATATTATCTATGTTTTGTTGTATGTTTATTTTATTAACATTTCCCAATCACATTTTCAGACCTTTATTTTTTTTAGAACATTCTTTTTTATGTTTTAAGTTCCCAGGTCTCTCCTTCCCTCCTTTATTGAGAAGGCAAGAAATAAGATATCAATTATCCATGTGGAGTCATTTCTGAGTACATTTCAATAAGTACTCCAGAGTACTGGGAGCTGCGTGAAGCCTGCAAGGTTGTGAGTTTGACACCTTTCAATTAGATAATCTCTAAATTTCCTTCCAGAGATAATGCTATGATTCTATGAATTGAGATCTTTTGACTCCAAATATCAAAATATTTATTGAATTGTTTTAGGGTTTGACAGGGCAGCTAGGTGATGCTGTGGTAGATAGTGCACCAGGCTTGGAGTCAGGAAGGCTCATCTTCCTGAGTTCAAATCCAGCCTCAGACACTTCCTAGCTATGTGACTTTGGGTAAGTCACTTAATCCTATTTGCCTCAGTTTTCTCCTCTGTAAAATAAGCTAGAAATGGCAGTACCTTTGTCAAGAAAATTCCAAGTGGGGTCACAAAGAGTTGGAAACAACAAATTAAGGTTACTGCCTCACCAATATATTACTACCATGACTCTTCCTCTCTCCTGCCCAACCACCACCATAGAAACTGAGATTTTATTGTTTTTGTTTGTTTGTTTGTTTGTTTTTACTCTAGATGGGTTATTTCTTCTACATGTGGAAAATTCCTTCCAATCATATGGATTTACAACTTTTCAGCAATTTGGAATTTTAAAGAGTTGCCATAAGCACTGAGAGGATAAATGACTTGGCCAGAGTCACATAGTATATGTCAGAAGAACTTGAACTTAGGTCTTCCTAATCCTAAAGCTAGTTATTCTGTCCAGACAGGTTAGTAGAAGTCTCAAGCAGGACAGACCCTAAGAAAGTCTAAAGAGATATCCTAGAAAAGTCCAATCCTATTTTGCCGGGCTGTGGTGAGCAGGGCTTCTGGCGAGCTTCTATCCTGGTTCAGATCAACCCATCTAGCTGGAGGATTCTAAAGCATATTCCCAGATGGCTCTGGAAGGAAAAATGAGGCAGGCGACCTTACACAGCCCTCCCTCACTTAAATGCAATTCATTTGCACATTATGGCATCCCTCCCTGCTGTCATGGTCCTCTTGGAGAACGAAGGACAAACAACTTCAGAATGTGCTGTCCTCAAAAGTCTTCAAAGAAACCTTGAGAAGATGACCTATATTTTCCTCTCTGACTCACAGTATCCTGTAAAATAGGTTTCCTCATGAGCTGTTGTGGGGACCCTGATCTGAATGGGCAATGTGAGATGGCTTTCACCTTCTTCTCTAGCTCCCCTATACTGGGTTCAGGGAACACCTTTTTTCTCAATAAGAAGCATCTAGTCACTCTAAGAAGTAAGAATTCCCTAGAGTTCCTTAAGTCTGGGGGTCTGCAGGGAGATGCAGACCAGGAAGGACCCTTTGAGAAGACATCTACAAGAGAGCTAGAGGCAAGTGCTGGAGAGAGAAAAGAACAGATCCCTACCTGAGAAGGCATTGTTGGTGTTAAGGAAGTAGATTTCCTCCCGGCCATCTCCATCAATGTCACAGGCGGTGACCCCAATGGCGTTCCCTTGCCTGTCCCGGAGCGCATAGTAGGGGGAGCTTCTCTCATCTACTGCAATGTTTACCAGGCGCCGCTGGGCTCTGTCATACTTCAGAACCAGGTTGGGACCATTATACCTGAGGGAGAAGAGAATGATAAGGAAGATGGAGATGGGAAGCAACATCTCTCTCCACACTCATTCAAATAAACCTCAAGCCTTCCTCGAACAATCTGCAAAAATATTTATTGAAAAAGACATGAACTGTTGCAAAGTGAAGTGAGCAGAATTAGGAGAACATGGTATATAGGAACAGCAATATTATACAATGAAGAACAGTGAATGACTTGGCTTTTATCAGCAATACAATGATCCAAGACAATTCCAAAGGACTCATGATAAAGCATGCTATCCATTTCCAGAGAAAGAACTGATATTATGGATACAGACTGAAGTATCCTTTTTTCCCCTCCCTTCCCCTTCCTTCCTTCCTTCCTTCCTTCCTCCCTGCCTTCCTTCCTTCCTTTCTTCCTCCCTCCCTCCCTCCTTTCCTTTCTTCCTCCCTCCCTCCCTTTCTTTCTCTCTTTTTGAGTCTTCTTATATAAAATTACTAATATGGAAATGTTTTACATGATTGCACATATATAATCTATATCATCTTGTTTTCTATTTGGGGGAGAGGGAGACATGGAGGGAGGGATAGAATTTGGAAATTAAAACTTTTTTAAAGTGTTAAAAATTGTTCTAACATGTATCTTTGAGGAAAATATGAAATATAATTAAAAAGAGAAAATTATAACATGTAGTAGATATCCTGCCATCTAGGGGAGGGGTGGGGAGTAGGAGGGGGGAAATTTGTAACAGAAAGCTTTGTAAGGGTTAATGTTGAAGAATTACCCATACATATGTTTTGCAAATAAAAAAAAAAGAGAGAGAGAGAGAGAGAGAAAATTATCTAAATAGAGTTGCCATACTATCAGGTCAGTATCTTATGGGAGATCTGTTGAATGTCTCATTGTTAGACCTCAAATTCTGGCTGGTCTTTTACTCTCCTATTTCAGTTGAGCTGCCCACATAATATCTAAAGTGAAGAATGGGAAAAGAGAAGGTCTTTGGTCTTGAGTCTTTCTGAGTGAAGAAGTACCAAGGGAATAGAAGTTGTTTTGACTGGTGGTTGGATACTTAGAGCCTGACAAGACACTTCCCATTTTTCAATCACACATTTGACGTTAGCATCTCAGGCTAGAGAGTGTGAATAAATGTAGCTAGATTGGGTCAACTCACTGGATTTCTTTGATCTAGTTCATTTTTCTAAGGATATCTAAACACGATTTTGACTTCTCAATCTTAGCTGAAATCAGAGCTTAACAGTTAGCACACTAGTGTTTTTATTTTATAGGAAGGAAGAAAAGTATCGACTAAGTGTCTAGTAGGTGCTAAGCACTACAGACATTATCTCATTGGCTCCTTAAAATGACCCTGGAAAGAAAGTGTTATTATTATTTCCATTTGACAGATCAGGAAACTGAGAAGTTAAGTCACACAGCTTGGAAGTGTCTGAAGCTGTATTTGAACTCAGGTCTTCTTGGCTCTGGACTCTACTTCTACTGCCTCTGTAAGCTAATAATAACCATCCAGTCATGTCCAACTCTTCATGACCCATTTTGGGATTTTCTTTGCAAAGACACTGGAGTGGTTTGCTATTTCCTTCTCTAGTTCACTTTATAGACAAGGAAACTGAGGGAAACAGAGTGACTTGCCCAGGATGACACAGCTAGGAAGTAATTTAAAATCAAATTTGAATTTGGAAAGATGAATCTCCCTGACTCCAGGCCTGGCACTCTATCTACTGTGCTACCCAGCTGCCCCATAATAATTAATAACAGCTAACATTTATGGCACACTTATCATGTGCCAGGTACTGGTAAGTACTTTGCCATTATTACCTCATTTGATCCTCCTAACAACCCAGGTCAATAAGAACTGTTATTATTTCTATTGTACAGGGGAAACTGAGATAAACAGGAGATTGTCCAAAGTCAAATTTCTGAGCAAGTTTCTGAGGCTGGATTTGAAGTCAGGTCTTCCTGACTTCCATTAGAACAGTATTTGAGGGGCAGCTACTTGGTGCAGTGGATAGAGTACCAGCCCTGTAGTCAGGAGTGCCTGAGTTCAAATCTGGCTTTAAATACTTAACACTTCCTAGCTGTGTGACACTGAGCAATTACTTAACCCCAATTGCCTCAGCAAAACAAAAACAAAAAACAAAAACATTATTTGGCACATAGTAGGCACTCAATAGACACAGCAACAAGTATTTTTTAAGTACTTAATATGTTTTAGCCACTGTGCTAAGTTCTTGGAATATATAAAACATATACAAAAAGAAAGTCCCTTTCTTCAAGGAGCTATAGTCTATGGGGTACAACAACACAGATTAGGGAACTGGAAGCTCTGTGTGTGTGTGTGTGTGTGTGTGTGTGTGTGTGTGTGTGTGTAAGAAGGTACCCAAAATCCAGATAATTGGTAATATAGGGAAAGAAGCAAAGGAGTGAGCTTGGCTGGCCTTGGGTACTTCCTTAATATGGAAGTTCCAGGAGAAACTTACCAATAGGAGGAAATATTCACTTCATTAACCTTATCCTACTCCTCTCCACTTGATTCACATTTCATTAATCCTTGGAGTTTTCTGAGTCAAGTAAGTTCAGGTCCCCCAGTTATTAAGATGCCCCATTTTATATCTCACCTGGAAAATCTGAGGTGCCAAAAAAGAGAAAATAATTTGCTGAAGGTCATCCTAAGAGGAATGGAGCAAGGTAAAGTGGGGATCCTGCCTTGCAAACAGAGACTTCTCTGCACAGCACCAGACTGTTCAGATCTTTCAGAGGAATCTAGCCAACCCCAGATATATTTAATCTCTTATACTTCTTTTCCTTTGTTTTTAACCTGCTTGAATATCTTAAGGGAAATTCAACTGCCCATTTCTGATTAGTTCTTGGGACCAGCAGGCTGAAGTCTCCAAGGTCTCAGAAAGTCACTTTCTTGTTTTTCCCAAAATGAAGCCAATTTGACCCTCTTCACAGTTACCCATGATCTGGAGCCAGTGAAGTTAGCAGATTTTTAGAAAACTGGCCAGGTGCCTCCTGGCACCCACAGTGCATGAAAGGGGAGAAAGGAAACTTATTATATACTAAGTCAGCAGCATGGGTGATGGAAGAGAGCTTGTTAGACACCTTAACAAAGAGTATCTAGATTCTGTGTGTCAGAGGAGGCTACATGACCTATGAGAGGTGCCTAAGACAGAGAGACAGAACACTGAGGTCCCAATAGTAGCTCTGTCAGCACTTGGCTGACTGGTCTCAGGTAAGAAGAAATGCTTAATCTGAGTGAAATATGGCTTCCTTAATCCTCCTAGGAAAAGGACTCAGGATACTTAATGCCCAGTCTTGTTCTCCATCCCAACATTCTATCTTGCCTTCAAAAACAATCATGATGATGATAACAACAGCAACAACAGTAATAGACATTTATAAAATGTTTAATCTTTCTCAGTCAAATTCCTTGAGAAAACCTCCCCTTAATCACCTCTTATTCTCTTTTAAATCCTCTGCAATCTGGCTTCTGACCTCATCACTCAATTAAAACGGCTCTCTCTATAGTAGTTACCAATGATCTCTTATTTGCCAAATCGAATAATTTTCTTCAACCTCATCCTTCGTTGCCTTTTCTGTGGCACTTAACAATGTTGACCATCCTCTCCTACCTGTATGCTCTTTTGTCAGCTTATCATCTGTATCCTATAATTGTGAGTGTACCCCAAGATTTTATCTTGGGTTTGCTTCTCTATCCTCTCACTTGGGGACCCTTATGGGCTTCCATGATTTGAATAATTATTTTTATGCAGATGACTCACAGATCTATATTTCTAGCTCTTGTCTCTAGATGCTCACCCCCCACCATAAAGATGCTTATGATTCTAGAATTCACTCCTCTTCCCCAGGATTCTCTTTCCATCTTGTGGCTAAGGCATATTGAGTCTAGGAAGTATTCATTTACAAGAGGAATGAGTTTACCATTTGTACATGGTTGCTAACAATTTCATCTGTCTAGGGCAGTGGTTCTTAACTAGATGTATTTGTATAATATATCTGTGTATCTAAACATAGATACATATATACATATATATATATATATAGCTAGATATGTATATGTATATGTACATGTCTATGTACATATAGATATATCAAAATATTTGGATAGAAACATAATTATTTCAGTAGAATTGATTTCCTATAAATTTAATTTAATTCAATTTATTCAATTAAAAACATTTTGAGAAAGGGTTGATAGACTTCATTAGTTTGCCCCAGGGGTCTATGACCCCCCAAAAGCTAAGAACCCTTGGTCTAGGGCAAAATCAAATATGCTTCAAGCCCCAGAGATCTCAACTTATACAACTTTCCTCCAACCCATACTCTTGTTTTAGTTTTTGCTGAGGCAAGTGGGGTTAAGTGACTTGCCCAAGGTCACATAGCCAGGAAGTGTTAAGTTTCTGAAGCCAGATTTGAACTCAGATCTTTCTGACTTCAGGGCTGGTGCTCTATCCACTACACTACCTAGCTGTCCCTACTCTTGTATTTTATATATCAATCACAGGATTGCAAATATGGGTACTATAATGAACCTTTAAGATCTTCTAATGTAATTTTTTTTCATTTTTAAAGATGAAGAAACTGAAGTTAAAAGTGTTAGAAATTAAAAGAATTAAAATTTTCTATGAGAAATGAACAGATCCTTGACTTAAGGTGATAGCCATGGGATAATAGGAGTTAGAATTAGAAAGGATTTTAGAAGTCATTTGATCCAGTCATCTCATTTTTACGGATGGAGAAACTGAGGCCTGGAGAAAGTAGGTGACTTACCAAGTTCACACATGTGAATGACATTTTCCCTTAGTGCCCTCTATAGGATCATATCTACATAGAAATATACATGTACATATGCAGCTTACATCTAACTAAAGATATATGTCCATATGTTTAGATATATAGATATGTTATATAAGTTTATGCACTCCAGTTAAGATTTAGAATTGGAACAGATCAAAGAGATAACCTAAATAAAACCCTTCATTTTTTTTTTAATTAAAGCTTTTTATTTGCAAAACATATGTATGGCTAATTCTTCAACATTGACCCTTACAAAGTTTTCCATTACAAATTATTCCCCCCTAGTCCCCACCCCTCCCCTAGATGGCAGGATATCCATTACATGTTAATTATGTTAAAATACTTGACAAATAGAATATATGTATACATATTTCCACACTTATCTAGCTGTGCAAAAAAAATTGTATCTACAAGAAAAAAAAATCAGAGAAAGGAAACACAATGCAAGCAAACATCAAT
>JAJPUD010000917.1:231494-273994 GCA_023553655.1 Myrmecobius fasciatus
ACCCCTAGATGGCAGGATATCCATTACATGTTAATTATGTTAAAATACTTGACAAATAGAATATATGTATACATATTTCCACACTTATCTAGCTGTGCAAAAAAAATTGTATCTACAAGAAAAAAAAATCAGAGAAAGGAAACACAATGCAAGCAAACATCAATAGAGAGCATGAAAATGTTGTGTTGTGGTCCATATTTCATGTCCCTCTCTCTGGGTGTATATGGTTTTCTTCACTGAACAATTAGAACTGGTTTGAAACATCTCATTGTTGAAGAGAGCCATGTCCATGAGAATTGATCATCGTATAGTACTGTTGTTGCCGTGTACAATGATCTCCTGGTTCTGCTCATTTCACTCAGCATCAGTTCATGCAAGTCTCTCCAGGCCTCTCTGAAATCGTCCTGCTGGTCATTTCTTACAGAGCAATAATATTCCATAACATTCATATACCATAATTTATTCAGCCATTCTCCAATTGATGGGCATCCATTCAGTTTCCAGTTTCTTGCCACTATAAAAAGGGCTGCCACAAACATGTGGGTCCCTTTCCTTCCTTTAAGATCTCTTTGGGATATAAGCCTAATAGAATTGCTGCTGGGTCAAAGGGTATGCACAGTTTGATAACTCTTTGAGCATAGCTCCAAATTGTTCTCCAGAATGGTTGGATCCGTTCACAGTTCCACCAACAATGTATCAGTGTCCCAGTTTTCCCACATCCCCTCCAACATTCATCATTATCTTTTCCCATCATTTTAGCCAATCTGACAGGTGTGTAGTGGTATCTCAGAGCTGCCTTAATTAAGCCCTTCATTTTTATGAATAAGATAACTGAGGTCCAGACGTTAGTGGCTTGCTCATGTTCATATAGATAGTTATCAGAGGTAGGATTTGAACCCAGGTTATATAACTCCCAATCCATTGCTCTTTTCACAATACATTGATGCTATGCTTTTCTTCTGTTTTGTTTTTGAGGTAATTAGGGTTAAGTGATTTATCCAAGATCACATAGCTAGTACATATCTGAGGCTGGATTTGAACTCAGGTCCTCCTGACTCTTGGGCTAATGCTTTATCCACTGGACCACCCAAATGCCTCTTCAATAATACTATGCTAACTAGGACCCAGATTACTATCTTCCTTGTAGTCCTAGAGAATGTCTTACATCAGTCTTAGCTTTTCTTGGTTTCTGATCGGTGATTAAAAAGTATAACTACAGAGCAAAGAATTGGAAAATGAGTAGATGCCCACCAATTGGGGAATGGTTGAATAAGTTATGGTATATGAAAGTAATGAAATATTATTGTTCTATTAAAAAATAATAAACAGGCTGATTTTAGAAAAGCCCGGAAAGATTTGTCCTGAATCTTGCCTCTCTAAGCTGATAACTGTCAAAATAATATTTCTAACAAAATGTTAAATCCCAAAACACAAATATTAATTATATTACCCTCTCCCCTCCCACTCAAAAAAATACTCATCGGCACCCTATTGTTTCTAGGACAAAACACACATTTGTCATCTTTTTAAAGCCTCTTACAGTCTGGCCAACCTTATGTCACATTACTGCCTTCCACACCTGTTCTGTTTGATTCCAATCGGATTGCTAGCTTTTCCTCTAGCTTGGGATTACATCTCCAGCCTTTGCACAATTATTGATCCCTGACACCCCTAGAATTCTGCCCCATACAATCCCTGTCTTCCTTCAAAGCAAAACTCAGGCACCCTGTCCTTTATATACCCAGCTTCTTAAACTGTGGTTTGCAATCCCATCTGGGGTTTCCTAACTGAATGCAGAGACCGTGAAATTATGATTTATCATCAGCAAATGTTTGATTTGTGTGTATATTTTATTTACTTATATACCTGGGGTCATGTAAAATTTCTTGAATGAAAAGGGGCCACAAATGGAAAAAGTTTAAGAATCCCTGTTGTATATGGCCTCTTTCCTTCTCCCCTTTCTTCTTTAGCATTCATTCCCTCTTGAAATGACTTTGTATTACTTTGTATTTATTTACCTGCATACAGGTGGGATTCCCCACTCCTCTCCCAGCTCATCAGAATGTGACCTCCTTGGTGGTAATGACTATTTTATATGTTCTCTTTGTGCCTTCTACACCAAGCCCAGGGCCTTCCACATAGGAAATCTCGAAGGATAGGGAGCATTGATTATTCAATAATAATGATTATGGCAAGAACTCTACTTGGGATATACTGAGATTTAATTCAATAAACATAGTATAGTTAGTGGGAAAAATCACTGGATTTGGAATAAATTCATCCATGGGTGATGATCCTGACTCTATTAAGATTTGGAGCTCTACAGGCTGATTTCAGAAAAACCTGGGAAGACTTACATGAACTGATGCTGAGTGAAGGGAGCAGAATGATAATTCCCCAAACACAAATATGTATTTTCTCCCCTCCCCACTCAAAAAATTCCTCATTGGTGCCCTATTGTTTCTAGGACAAAACACATATTTCTCATTTTTTTAAAGCCTCTTACAGTCTGGCCAACAACTACCTTTCCAACCTTATGTCACATTACTGCTCTCTACACCTGTTCTGTTTTACTCCTGTACTTTACTACTGTACACAGTATCAGCTAGATTATGTGATGATCATTATGATATTGGCTCTTCTCAGCAATGCAGTGATCCAAGACAATTCCAATAGATTCGAGGTGGAAATTGCCATCCACATTCACCAAGAGAACTATAGAGACAGAATGTGGATAGAAGCATACTAGTATTTACCCTTTTGGGGGATTGTTTATTTTTTTCTTTCTCATGGGTTTTTCCCTTTTGGACTGATTTTTCTTTTACAAGATGACAACTATGGAAATATGTTTAAAAGGATTGTACATGTATAGCCTACATCAGATTACTTGCTATCTTAGGGGATGGGAGGGAAGAAGAAAAAAAATTGGAACTCAAAATCTTGCAAAAATGAATGCTGAAAAACTATCTTTACATATAATTGGAAAAAATAAATACTATTGAGAAAAAAAATAGAGCTCTCTGGGCTTCAATTTCCTTATTTTTGAAATAAGGAGTTATATATAAGGGTTTCTTTTTTTTTTAATTTTATTTTATTTGCATAACATATGTGTGGGTAATTCTTCAACAATAACCCTTACGTAGCTTTCCGTTACAAATTTTCCCCCCAACTCCCCACCCCTCCCCTAGATGGCAGGATATCCACTACATGTTAATTATGTTAAACTATTGGCAAATCGAATATATGTATACATATTTCCAAACTTATCATTGTTGTGCAAGAAAAATCTTATCTACACAAACGTATATAAGGGTTTCTTAAACTTTTTCTACTCCTGATCCCTTTTCACCTAAGAAATTTCTATGCAACCCTGGGTATATAGGTATATAAAATTGATATACAAATTAAACATTTTCTGATAATAAATCATAATTTCACAACCCCCACATTCAGTTATAAGATCCCACATGGGGTCATGTTTAAGAAGTTTTGGATTAAAAAGTAGCTAGGTGGTGCAGTGGATAGAACACTGGTCATGGAGTCAGAAGGAATTGAATTCAAATCCAGCTTTAGGCACTTGACACTGTATGACTCTGGCCAAGTCATTTAACCCAGATTATTTCCCCAAAGAGAGAGACAGAGAGACAGAGACAGAGACAGAGAGAGACAGAGAGAGAGAGAGAGACAGACAGACAGACAGACAGAGAGACAGAGACAGAGACTTTGGATTAGATGATGGATGGGAAGTTCCTCTCTAATCAGCCCTAACCATCTATGATTCTGGGCCTGAGGAAAAATGCATGAACATATGAGCCTAGGTGGGGATGGGATACAAGGAAGAGAAATGGCCACTGAAATTCCTGTATACCCATCCTTTTTCTAGTCTCAACCATCCTTACATATAGGAAAAAATACAAACAACTCAGCTTGACAACTAAACGACCTTTCTCAGTCTGGGTCCAGCCTAACCTTTGAGTTAATTGCCCTTTCATGTACCCATAGTCCAAGCAAGCTAGCCTAGCTGCTTTTCCCAGAACTCAGTTCATCTTCTGCCTCTGAGCTTTGTTAAACACTGCTCTCCTCATGCCTGGAATGCCCTCCTTAGTTCAATTCCTAGAATTCCTTTTGCTATTTTTGAATCTTTTTTTTTCCAGTTCTATTCTTTGTGACCCCATTTGGGATCATCTTGGCAAAGATACTGGAGTAGTTTGCCATTTTCTCCTCCAACTCATTCTACAGATGAGGAAACTGAGGCAAGACACTGATTTGCCCAGTATCACACAGATACTACATTTCTGAGGTCAGATTTGAACTCAGGAACATGAGTCTTCTTGACTCCAGCTTTGGTATTCTATGCACTATGGCACCACCTAACTGCTCTTGGAATTCTTAGCTTACTTCCAGACTTAAGTTCATGTGGCATCTCCCAGGAGAAGCTTTCTTAGTGTTCCAGCAGCTCAAAGGATCATGTAAATATTTATCTGTTTACATGGGAAGCAGCATGCAACAGGGGGAAGAATGCTTTAAATTCAGAAGGTTTAGGTTCAAATCCTTTCATTTAAGTACCTATGTGAGCTTGGGCAAGTCATTTAACCCTCTGATGCCATTCTTCATGACAGGTAGATCAAGGAGGGTTAGATTACATGTCCTCAAAAGTCCCTTCCAGTTCTAGATCTGTGCTCCCCTGATAATTGTGTTGCACATCCCAATAGAATGTAAGCACCTCGAGGGCTGGGGGATTGTCTTTGGATCCTCTGCATTTAAAATAGTAGGTAACTTTTCCCCTTACTGATTTCAATTGATGTTGTTGTCTTCATTTTACAGTTGGGGAAACTGAGGCTCAGGGAGACTATGTTGCACTTTGAGTGCAAGAAGATTCCCTTTATATCCTCAGAACCTAAAATATAAGGTACCTTTTCCCCTACTGCTTTATTTCAATTTATGTTATTGTCTTCATTTTACAGCTTGGGGAAACTGAAGCTCAGGGGGACTACATCCTAATAGAATGTAAGCACCTCGAGTGCTGGGAGATTGTCTTTGCATTCTTGCACTTAGGATAGTGCCTTAAAATATTAGGTACCTTTCTCCCTTGCTTTATTTCACTTTATTATCTTCATTTTACAGTTGGACAAACTGAGGCTCAGGGAGACTAAGTGAGGTGCCCTTGATCACAGAGTTCCAAAACACAGATTCAAAAACTAAGCCTCTCCTAATCTACCCATCCCTCTAATGTACCACATGAAAGTCTCTGGTTCCATGATAATTTGGGTGGATCTGAATTCACCATTGTTTCGGTCTTTAAAATGTATGTGTGTATATGTATATATATATATATGTGTGTGTATATATATATATGTGCATATATACACACACACACACACACACACATATATATATATATATATATATATATATACATATATATATATATATATATATGTACTAGTCTCTCCCATTAGAACATAAGCTACTTTAAAGTTAAGGTTATTTCATTCTCTGTGTTTGTATTCCTAGAGCTTAGCACAGTACTTGGCACATAGCAACTGCTTAATAAATACTCAATGATTGTCTGCCAATTGGTGGCATCCATAGAAAAATAAACTACTGGCAAAAAAAAGAGGAAGCATTTAATAAATGGTTATTGGATTGAATTGGCCTTTTAGAGGAACCAAATGAGTGTATTAGAGGACTAAGAACACCTTCATGTACCAAAAAGAACTCAGTATTCTTTGAAGTTATTTGTTGCCAGCTCGAAGCCTTGTGATCATTCTCTAATGTTTGTCATAGCACCTTCTACTTGCCAACTGTTTATAGTCACTCTCACTGTTGTTTACAATAGCATTGCTCAACATCATTCTCCCTTTTTCACAGATGAACAAACCAAGGCACAGAGGAAGGGTGCTTATTGAAGGTCACAAGATAAGTCACAGGGTAGCAGAGCCAAGAGTAGCCTGAATCATCAATCGATTGTTCGTTCAGCCTGCTGGTTTCTCCATTTTTATTTATTCCCTCTTTTGAAATTCAACAGAGAAACATAAAGGTGAACAGGAACAGAGCTAAGGGGGGCACTCCAGTAGATGGTATGCTGGTTGTGGATGAAAGAAAAGGGCCCAAGCATTAACTTATGCTATGGGGGACCTTTTAAAATTTTTTTTTTTCCCATCAAAGGCCACCTACACAGAGGGAAAAAAAGCAATCTGGTAAAAAGCAAATTTTAAAAATTAGTGAAAAATATAAAATGCTTCACTCATTTGCTTTTTCAATTAAGAAGAGGAAATTCAAAACTCTATTCAACGAATATGAGTAAATAATGTAATTTGGCTCTGTGTTATTGCCAGGTAAGGGAGAGGAACAGGGGGTAGGAAGGAAAGAGAGAATGGAAAATAAAAAAGGGAACAGAAAAGAGAAAAACATAAAAAGGACATAGAAAGGCAACCTGGTATAGGAGAAAGAACACTCGATCTGGAGCGAGAGAGTCTGGGGTCAAATCTTGGTTTTAATACTATTTAGCTGTGTGACCATAGGCAAAGAACTTAATCTTTCTGACCTCAATTTCCTCACCTGTTAGATGAGGAAACTGAATTATCAAGTTCTTTGCTTGAGGTCTGTGAATCTGTTTTTAAAAATAATTTGAAGACTGTATTTCAGTGAAATTGGTTTTCCTTACTATTTCAATAGGAGTGGTTTCCTTTGTATTCCTTTATATTTTGTTTATATTTATATTCTGAGAAAGGGTCTATAGATTTCAATGGACTGACTGCCAGAAGGTTAGAGAAGGAATAAAAAAGAGGTCTTTGACCCAACTAAGTGAAGAATCCATGGACTGGAAGACTGGATTGATGAGGTCCAACAAATCAAAATGAGGTACAACTAGTCATGAAGGTGGGGAGTTGTCTGGAATGGATTCATAGACCATCTCCAGGTCAAGGGACAAAGCTTTATTATGACACCATGAAGCAAGCAAAGTTCCTAATGAACTCTCAGTTAATAAGGGGGAAGGCAGGACTTTTTATAAGAAGGGACTCAAATGGATGTCAGTAAATCAACTGGTGGTCATGTTTATACAAGACTGAGATTTGATGTCTGTAGCTAAATTGTATTAAGTAACAATGAACATTAATACAGGATAGCTCTGTCTGTACAAGATAAGTCCAAAGGGTCAGCTTGCTCCCCACTGGGGTCCACTTAGATACTGGCTTGCTATCAGGGATATAATATTTTGCTGGAGTCCATTCACTCCATCAGAATGATCTCTCCTTTCTAATTCCATGATCTTATGACATAAACAAGAGGGTAAGATACAGAATAGGAAGAGAATAACGTGGTCATATGGAGAAAGATAACACAAAAGAAAAACACATGTGGGAAGAGCAAGGCAGAGAAAGATACAAGAACGGAGACATTCTAACACACACATTCTGTACCAGCCCAGTTTGACTACAAAATAGGTTTAATGGTAAATTAAAAATGAATTTCTCAGCAAAGTTTATTTCATTTTATAATCTAATTTTCTGTTGGATATGTTCAGCTGTAAGCTCATTTGAACTTCACCACCACCCAGTAGGGGAGGTGCTGCAATTTCCATTTTATAGATAAAATGGTAGGAGTTCCAAAATTGTGATTTGCCTATGGTCATATGGCTGATAAGGATTGGGAGTAGGATTTGAACTTGGGTCTTCCTGGTTTCAGGTCTGGCATTGTCCTCCAGATCAAATAATCTCCTGGTAGAATTCAGTTGTCATTTGAGTGTTAAATAAGCCATGCCCCTTGTAGTTGGAACATTTGAAATATAATACCTACTGTGTTCTGGTAGCAGTATATTCTAATTGTAGGAAGATAATTGGAGAAAAAAAAAAAAACCCTAGAATTTCTCATGCTGTAATTGTGAGTTTAAAGTTACAAGGACAAATGTTATATTCCTCACCTAGAGAAAAAGTGTAAATCCACATAACTCTTAAGTATTATCATTCAAGTGCAATTATTAGTGCTACTAGTTCTAGTGAGCTGCAATCAGTAAAGGAACTCTTCAGAAAAAAAAAAAAATACAAGGATGGTCACCGAATGTCCGTGTTAATGTAGAAGAGATCAAGATGTTCTTTTCTTCTTTCTTTTTTTTCCCCCTGGCCTCTACAAGAACCATTTTCCATTATTATAAAAAAAATCAATTCAGTATCTGTTAGTACACAGTGTTCCGCTAGCCACAGTGGAGTGATTTACACAAACTTGGTCCCTGGCCTCTAGGGGCTTGCAATTTAAATCTGACAACCCTTGTGCAATTGAATACAGAGAAAGAAAACATAAAGAAAAATTTAGGAAAAACACTTGGCAAATACATGGATGGATTGTATATTTTATAGTATGCTTAGTTGATAATGTATTTGATTCACCCTTCAGCATTGTGTTCTATTAGGTGGAGAGGTGCTTCCCTCCTCCCTCCCTCACATTTCTCCATTATCTCCGGGAAACAAGCTTATTCTTATCTCGAGAAAAGAAAATCCCACCCAATGAATCTTTTAAGTGTGTTAGGCCAGGGGCCTGACTCTTTTTTGTGTTATTCTCCCAGCAATGTGTTAGAGCAGCAACTCCAGATCAATCATTGTTCTCTCAGGATACACCCAAGGAAACCCACAGAATTTTGGAGTGGATGCCAAATTCCTGGCCCCTGGAGGGGGAATGGAGGCTGGGGATAAGGCAGATTCCTTCTGGTAATTATATCTGTATGAGCACAGAGGACAAGGTCCAGGTTGTGATTCTAGAGTATCCTGAGACCCAGTTGGATCAAGCCAGTGCTCATTTAAATACCAACTCTAAAGAATATGAGAGAAGGGTAGCTAATGGCTACAAATTATACTTATAAGTGTAATATAATCAGTGAACCGTTTTTCTAAACTCCATTTGGGGTTTTCCTGGCAAAGGTTTGCCATTCCCTTCTCCAGCTCATTTTACAATTGAGGTAGACAAGGTTAAATGACTTGCCCAGAGTCACACAGCTAGTAAGGGCTGGGTCCAGATTTGAACTCGGGAAAATGAGACTTTCTAATTCCTGGCACAACATTCTTATCCATTGTGCCATCCAGCTGCCCTGCATAGGAAATCATTCTTAAATAATGGTATTTCCCTTGCTCTGAGTAATCTATGAGACCAAATAGCGGGAAGGTAAGTTGGAGGCTATCCACTTTTGTCCTTCCCTTGCATAAGCCACGGCAGAACCTTCCCTACAGAGGTCTAAATGAGCCTCATTTCCAACCTGCGGGTCGGAAAGCTGAACAGATGAATCCTTAGTGTTTGCATATGCTCACTCTTTGGGGATGGTGTGAGCTTTTTTTTTTCTTTTGATACAAGTGCTTGTTTTTTTCAGAAAGGAAGGGCCATGAACCATAACACTCTCTTTTACAAGACAGATAAGAAAAGACTAGCAGCAGTCTTTTGAAATGCAATGTATGACATGAGAAAACAGGGGAAATGTATGACGGGAGTCCAGCAGGTGCTATTCCTGGGTGAAGAGGGTTTGGTATTCTAAGATAGGGATGGCAGGAAAGGATCCTGAAAGAGTACAGAGTTTCTGGGGAAGAGATATACTGAGTAACAGAGTATTTGTCCTAGGTTAGAAAAAAAGGATTATTATAGAACAGTACATAGTCTTTAAAAAAATACTTTCTGGATTTTTTGCTTCCTTTAACTACATCCAAAATTTTAGATTATGAAATAAATAGAAATTTTATTACTAGATTATCAGATTTATTAAACAATGTGGCCAAGAGATGTACTAGGAAGATCTCTTAAGTATCAAAAGAACCTACTTTCTCTGAGGACTTGAAAGTAGGAAATGGTCACATTAGTAATGAATACAGATGTGACATCCAGGAATGGGCTAATATTACTGTTGGAACTAAGGATGAGAATAGAAACTGACTGAGTGTCCTTGGCTCTTGTCAGATTGCTTCATTTGTGCAGCATGGATGGGGCAATATGTTGTAAGTGCATTTAAAGGAGGCGGTTAATCACTGGTAGTTATTAAGTTGGAAAGCAATTTAGAATTATAATAAAAATAAAAATAAAATTTCTATACCCTTTGACCCAGAGATTCTACTGCTAGGAATATGCCTTAAGGAGGTCATTGATATAAAGAAAGTCTCCATTTATTCCAAAATATTTATAAGAGCACTTTTTGTGATAGGAAAGAATTGAAAACAAAGTAGATGCTCCTCAATTAGGGAATGGCTAAAGAAACTGGCATGTGAGTGAAAGGAATATCATTGTACTGTGCTATATGAAATGTTTTTTGTTCTTTATCCTTGGAGAGGACCATGACATCCAGTGGGTGATGCAAGGGAATGAGATTTAAGTGAGGGAGGGCTGGGCAAGGTCACCTGCCTCACTTTCCCCTCCAGAACCATCTGGCTCCAGGGGGAAGATATAGATCAAAAAAACTGGAGATGGCCCTGGATGCAATGAGAAACTTCAGCCTTTTTAAGCTAAGGTCTTTAACAATTCTCAGCTGGACTGAGGCAATCAATGCCCAATCAGTGATTAAGGCTAGGTAAGAAACGAGACAAAGTATGGCCTCTTTTACCTAGTTAAAAAAAATCAATTTGGGAGGGAAAGACTCTCAGGTTTTCTAGTCAAAATAGCAACAATTGCTATTTACATTCACTCTCAGCCAATCTGGGCCCAAACAATGACCAAGTGGGGGTTGGTCTGTGACCTATTGTTGATTCAAAGAAGGGAGGCAGAATGATTTGGGTTTAACCTAAACCATAAACCCCAGATTTTTTTGGGGGGGGATTTCAGACATCAAAATTTACATTCCTTTGGGCAGAACACTTGTAGGTAAGGGTATTATGCCTAATGTGGATGGAGAGAAGTGAAAAGAAAGAAGGAAGAAAAGAAAAGAGAAAGAAAATAAAAAGTGATATCCAATTGTAATTTGGGAGTCCAGTGGGACAGCACTTACTATTATTCCAGAGGTGGTGGTTTGTCCTTCATTCTCTAAGAGGACCATGATATCAGGAAGGTGATGCCATGACATGCAAGTGAATTGAATTTGAAGCAGGATTGTGCAGTCACCAGCTGCATTTTGCATCCAAACATGATGGATACAGAGAAGCATGGAAAGATTTATATGAACTGATGCAAAGTGAAGCAGCAAAGCCAGGAAAACAACATAGCCAAATATAAATGGACAGTGCAAGCACTAAAAAGCAATCAAGAATAAAGGTTTTGAAATTATAAAGGTCAAGCTTGGGCTCCAAGAAGAGACAAGACACACTTCTCCTCCTTATCCTTCACAGTGCTACAAATCCACCAATGTGGAATTTTGAAAATAGCATCATGCTTTTTTTTGATGTAGTATTGCATTTTGTTTTGCTGGTTTTTTCTCTTCCTCTTTCAAAATATTCTTTGTTATAAGAGGAGGCTTTTGGGGAGGTAGTAGGAGGAGAAGAATACAGAAGGAAATATGGGCAATATAAAAATACCAATAAAATTTGTGTTTTAAAAAAGAATCTAGAAAAAGATTGGCTGGTTTTGTGAAGCCTTTGCACAAACCTATTTGGAGAAAGATTCTGACTCAAAGGGTCTATGGAATGGAGGAAATTATAAGAATAATTGATATCTGTATTGCAATTTAAACTTTGCCAAGTACCTAATATATATGATCTCATTTTTGTCTAATAAGAAGTTGTAAGGTAGGGACTATAGGTATTATTTTTCCTATTTTGTAGTGAGGATCAGAAAAACTACATGACTTGTACAAGGATGCACAGCTAGGATGTGTCAAAAGTGAGATTTGAACCTCTGTCTTATAGACTTGCTGGAAAAGGAAACAGAGAACCACTCCAATATCTTTGCCAAGAAAACTCCAAATGGAGTCATGAAAAGTCAGATGTGACTGAAAAATGCCTCAATAACAGCTTATTGACTCTAGGCTCTGCACTCTATCCATGGTGCTATTCTTGCATCATTGTTTAGGACATTTTGGAGACTCTCCTGATGTGAGTATGATTCTCTGTCTCTCTCCCTTTTGACATGGTGACCCATGAGATGCTGGTCCAGGGGAGCTGTCAGTCAATCTATCAATTGACATTAAAAAAGATAAAGAAGAAAAATAAAAAAAAGTTCCTGCCCTTAGAGATCTCACATTCTAATGGGACACAGAAAAGACAGCATGCAAATAGTACGTATAAGATATAGACAGAGTAGATGGAAGGTAATTTCAAAGAAGAAACAAGAGGGATCCTGGAAGGGCTCCTGTAGAAGGTGGAATTTGACTTGAATCTTAAAGGAAGCCAGAGAAATAAAGAAGCAAAGGTAAGAACGGAGAACTTTTCATACAGGAAGAATAGCAGGTAGTCCAGCATGGTTGGATCATAGAGTGAATAGAGAGGAATGAAGCATCAGAAACTTGGAAATGTAGAAGGAAGCCAGAAATTAGGAGGAGGCCAAGCAGAGGAGTTTATATTTGATCCTAGGGGGAAGTTTATTGTGCGGGGGGGGGGGTGTCACATGGGCAGATGTAAGCTTTAGGAAAATCACTTTGGCTGCTGAATGGATGATGTATTGGAGGGGGCAGAGACCTGAGGCGAGAAGATCAATTAGAAGGCTATTTCAGTTGTCCTGGAAATTGGTGATGAGAAGGGCCTGAGCTAGAGTGGGAACTGTGTGAATGATGAGAAGGGGACATAAGAGATGCTGTAAAGTTAGCAGGATTTGGCAAAGAATTTGAGATATTCAGGGAGGGTAAGGATATAAGGATGATACCAAGTTTTCAAGCCTGGACGCATTGGACTTTGGAGATGTCCTTGACAGTGACAGGAAAGTCCAAAAGATGGGAAAGTTTTGGGGAAAAGATAATGAGTTCCATTTTAGACATGTTGAAGTCAAGATGCCTATAGGGCATCCAGTTCAAAATGGCCAAAAGACAGTTGGTGATAGGAGAATGGAGATTAGATAAATAGATCTGGAAAATATATGCACAGAGATGATAATTGAACTCTTGGGAGCTGATCATTTTACCCAGTGAGATAGTATATGGGGAAGATAAGAGGATACAGGATAGAGCCTTGGGGGACACCCATGTTTAATGGGTATGATCTAGATGAAGATCTTACAGAAGAGATTGAGAAGGACTATCAGGTGAACCAGGAGAGAAAACCCAAAGGGGAAAAAGCATCCAGGAGGAAATGATGATTGACTGTCAAATGCTCTAAGGAGATTCATAATTGAGAGAAGGCCATTAGATCTGACAATTAATAGATCATTAGTAACTATAGAGAGAACAGCTTTAGTTAAGTGATAAAATCAGAAGCCAGAATACAAAGGTGATATCATCATCATCACGGCTAACATTATATGGGCATTGGATAAAGCACCACAATTGGATTTAGGAAAACCTGACTTTAAATCCAGCCTTAGACACTTTCTAGCTGTATGATTCTGGGCAAGTCATTTCACCCTATTTGCCTCAGTTTCCTCAAGTATAAAACTACAGTATCTCTGCCAAGAAAACTCCAATTGGGGTCACAAAAAGTCAGACAGCTGAAATGACTGAACAACAGTGTGCCAGGCATTATATATGGTCCTTTATAATTATTATCTTATTTGATCCTTAAAATCAAGTAGGTAGGTAGGTATGGCTATTTATCCCTGTTTTATAAATGAAGAAATTGAAGCAAACCAAGATTAAAAGACTTCCCCAGAGTTATATAGCAAGTAAGTATCTTATTCTGAATTTGAATTCAGGTCTTCTTGACTCTAAACCCAGTGCTCTATTTACTGTACTACCTAACTGCTTTAGAAGAGGGGGGGAAAGGAAAGAAAGTGGAGAAATCTAGAACAGATGATTTTCTTTTTTTTTTAATTAAAGCTTTTATTTTAAAAATATATGCATGGATAATTTTCAACATTCATCATTGCAAAATCTTGTGTTGCAAGTTTTTTCCCTCCCTTTCCCCCATCCCTTCCCCTTTATGACAAGTAATCCAATATGTGTTAAACATATTTCTACAAATATAATGCTTCACAAGACAAATCAGATCAAAAAGGAAAAAACATGAGAAAGAAAACAAAATGCAAGGAAACAATAACGAAAAGAGTGAAAATGCTATGTTGTGATCCACACTCAGTTCCCACAGTCCTTTCTCTGGGTGCAGATGGCTCTCTTCATCACAAGATCATTGGAACTAGCCTGAATTACAGAGATGATTTTCTTAAGGAGTTTAGCTGAGAAAAGAGGAAGGATATAAGACAATATCTAACCAAGATGGTAACATCTAGGGATGAGGGATATATGAGTGTGTTCTAGGTAGCAGAGAAGTCAATAGGTAGGAGAGATTGAAGATTAGAGAATGGGGATAATCATGGGTGAAATTTGTGGGAGAAGGCAAAAGGGGTAGATGTAAAGGGGATGGCTTGGCAAGGGGAAGGACAGTATCTTCATCTGATGGAGGACCAAGAGAGGAGATACCGGGGGAAGATATCCTAGTGATTCAAGATGAGGACAAAGAGAGAGGGGGAGCTCTGAGCAAATGGCTTCCATTTTTTTTCAATGAAGTATGAGACAAGGTTCTCAGCTGGGGAGAGGTTGGAAACAGCCACTATTGGAGACTGGGATAGAAAATTGATTAGGGAGGAGTAGAAGGATTGCCTGGCTGTAATGAGGGCTGAGCTGAGATTAGATAACATAAATTTGTAGTGGACGCAATCAGCTATGTCTTGTGTGCGTGTTTTTTCCTGCCTCTGTATCGGTGTGATTTGGGTTTTTTTTAAGGTATCTTTCTGGCAGCTGGGAGTCTGTTACATTCTTTGTTGGAAAGGACTCTCTGAGACATACTATGCTATATCTCTGAGATGGTAACTGGTGACTCTGATGAATAACCTTGCAATGCTACAGACACAGCAATCTTAGGT
The DNA here is from genome assembly GCA_023553655.1 of Myrmecobius fasciatus. Classification (NCBI taxonomy): domain Eukaryota; kingdom Metazoa; phylum Chordata; class Mammalia; order Dasyuromorphia; family Myrmecobiidae; genus Myrmecobius; species Myrmecobius fasciatus. The sequence continues at coordinate 246,402 of JAJPUD010000917.1, forward strand.
CGGACTGTCAGGAGTGAAAGGGTGAGAGGAGATGTGCTGGATGGGATAATTGGGTAGTTCCTGTTAAATTCTTCAGAGTTAAACCTGCTTTCCTTATTAACACTACCTGTTATTATTCTAGATATCATTTAAAGGATGTTACCCCCCAAAATACTTTAAAAAAAAGACGAATCCCATAAATGTGAGACTGATCGTGGTAGCCCTGAAACAGTACTATTTAAACATTCGAGCCACTTTGCATGCCCCCCTCAGTTTGGGGTCATTAAAATAACTCCAAAGGGACATGGTTGATAATCTTATTCCTGCTTCTACACTTTGAGAAGACAATTTCATCTTTCCAAAAGATTTCTTAGGACATTGGAACAAAAGGTTTGAAAATGAACGATTCTTTTAGAAGGGGGGAGGGGTAATATTGTCCTCCAGATCATTACCCTAAGTCATCTCAGAGAGATGAACTGGGTCTTCTTCATTTGTAGAAAAGAAAAATGACTTGGTCATGGGCACATCATAGGTCAGGGCCACAACAAAGATTAGCCCTGGCCTCCCATTTAGCTCTCACTTCCACATTACTGCTGCCAGAAAATACAGCTAGCTGACCTTACAGATGGCATATGATGAGAACAGCAAGCAGAGAAAATCCATGGGGACCAAAACTATTTGAAGGAAGTACCATGACCCTGTGACTCGATCAATCAATCAACCAACAATCATTTATTAAGGACTGGGTACAGGAGAAAGTTGCTCTACCTCCCATCATTTTAGGGTCTCATTATTTTAGGGAGTCCTCATCAACAGTTTAATCTCACTAATTAAGTTCTGAGGTGCTCAGTTCCTTGAGGTACAAGAACAGCAGTGATCTCTGTCCTCATATTACTAGTAAGAACTTTTCTTTTGTGGGCACAGTGAAAAAAAAGAGAAAAGGAACTTTCTTACTACAACTAGTCTACTTGACCTTCTTTTATAGTTAATTTTAATAAATGCATCCACATATTGGATATCACTTACCAAAACTTACCAAGGGCAGAGATCTCCTTTTGTTAATTTCTATCACCCCAACAGTTATTAACATGGGCACTGGGTAAATGTTGTTGAAATAGTTAAGTACCAAAAAACCTCCCATGAGTTAAGCCAAATTAAACATCTCCCTAGAAAATGAAGCCCACATCCCTGATTTTGGGTCCTATTGTCAAATGTGTAAGAAAAGAGGAAAAAAACATTTAAACCTAACAGAAGAAGGTATCTATTTTTACCTAAAGCCTTTTCTTGAAGTCTAGAAGCGATCTGGCATCTAGGACTAGAGGCTTCAAATATTACATAGTGAAAGTGGAGAGAAAACATATGGCACTATAAATTTTCTATATTAATATTTCCATGGGCTAAGCAGGCCAAAGCAGAGTATGCCAACTGGCACTTTCATGTGACTCAATGACAGGGATACCATGTTGGTAAAAGTAATAGACCTGGAATCAAGAAGACCTGGGTTAGATTATTAGCTATGTCTCACTGGGTAAGTCATTTAACCCTTTGTGAACCTCCATTTCTTCATTTGTATAATGGAGATAAAAGTACCTACCTCATAAAGTTTCTCTGCAGATTGAAAAAGATAATATTTGTAAAGTATCTGGCACATAGTAGGCATTTAATAAATGCTTATTTCCTCATCTCAGAGTTGTTGTGAAGATGAAAGAGAATAAATAACTATATAAATGCCAGATATTATCAAAGGTTCATAGGATCACAGATCTAGAAACAGAAGAGATATCAGAGATCAAATCCAATCCTCTAATTTTACAGATGGAGAAACTGAGAAATGGTGAATCGTAATGATTTATCTAAAGTCATACAGGTAGTTATTTAGGTTCTTGATGTTTTGTTCCCCAGGCACCCAAATCTAATACACTGTATCTACTGTGATGAACACTTCACATGGCCATTCTGTGTGAACTTGATGTTTCTAGGACTCTCAGACAACCTTTATAAATATAGTCCATGGGAATATCCTCCCAGCATCTGTTCTCTGGCTTCTGCTCCTCCTCATGTTAAGGTTAAGGAACAGTTTATCAAGAATAGGATTGTGTAAGAGAAAGAGGACTGGTTATAGAGTTGGGAGGACCTGAGTTCAAATCTTCCTATTCCAATACTCCTTGTGAGACACAGATATATGGGATATTCAAGGAGGCTGTCTTCTCATTGGACTTAAGCAGAAGCAGGATTTGGCAGCCTCCTAGGTGTCTCAGTGGCCTTTCTTTTTCTTTTCTTTTCTTTTTTCTTTTTTTTTTTTTTTTGCTTTTTGCTGAGGCAATTGGGGTTAAGTGACTTGCCCAGGGTCACACAGCTAGAAAGTGTCTGAGACCTGATTTGAACTCAGGTCCTCCTGACTTCAGGGCTGGTGCTCTATCCACTGCGTCACCTACCTGCCCCTCTTTTTTTTTTTTACATGTAAAGATAATATCCAACATTCATTTTTGTAGAATTTTGTGTTCCAAATTTTTCTCCCTCTTTGTCTTACCTCTGCCCTCCCTAAGACAGCAAGCAATAGATTATATATGTACAATCCTTTTAAACATATTTCCATATTGGTCATGTTATGCAAAAAAAAAATCAGACCAAAAGGAAAAAAAAAAAACTATGAGAAAGAAAACAAACAAAAAAAGTTTAAAATAGTATGCCTCAATCCTCATTCAGTCTCTATATTTCTCTCTCTGGATGGCATTTTCCATCCCAAGTGTATTGGAATTGCCTTGAATCACCACAGTGTTGGGAAGAGCCAAGCCCATCACAGTTGATCATGACATAATCTTGTAGTTACTGTGTACAATGTTCTCTTGGTTCTGCTCACTTCACTTAGCATCAGTTCATGTAAGTCTCTCCAGGTCTTTCTGAAATCAGTCTCTGAACAGCCTTTCTTAGGGACTGTACTGCTTCACCTTATGAAGAAGAGCTAGAAAAGATGCCCTAAAATTGTCTGCTTCCCCTAGCCTAAACTTGACCTGTTTACCATGGTAGGCAGGAATCCCACCCTGCAGTCAAAACACCTGCAAAAATGTGCAAAAACTTGTGAAAAGATGATTCTGTCTCCATTGATACATGGAATGTGTGAGTGTACACTTATGGACAACAAAAAATCCAGTAGACCTGAAAGATGAACAGCTCTTGTTGTGAGGGAACTCAACAGGTATCACATCTATATAGCAGCCTTGAGTGAAACAAGGTTGGAAAACGAAGGGCAACTCACCAAAGTTGGAGCTGGATACATATTTCTTCTTGAGTGGCCACCATGATGGGGAGCATCATGAATTGTGCCATAGATTTCACAATCAGATCTAATTAATCAATAAGCTTGTATGCCTCCTCAAAAGAGTGAATGACAATGCAATTGCCACTTGCAGGAAGATGCTACGCCACCATTATCAGCGCGTATACTCCCACTCATGACAAATCCTGATGAGGTCAAAGAAAAATTTATGAAGACCTGGAAATCCTTATCATCAATGTACCAAAAGTGGACAAGTTTTTACTTCTGGGTAGCTTTAATACCAGAGTAGGCACAGACTATTAGGTGTAGCAGGGAGTCCTTGGGAGGCATTCAATCAGAAACAGCAATACTCACTTATAATTAAAGATTTGTGCATCTCATGACCTTCTCATCACCAATCACTGTCTTTCATTTACCTGAATGCAAGAAAACTTTGTGGATGTATCCTTGCAGCAAACATCAGCATTTAATAGAGTATGTCATTGAAAAGAGAAGAGACAGGATGTGAGTGACATGAAGTGTGACACATTGTGCTGGACTGATCATAGACTTATCCTCTCTGATATAAACATCTGCAGTCAACAAAAGCAGCAGTCCCACAGCATGACAACTATCAAAAGACTCAATGTCAATGGAGAAGAGTGTTTCTTTTTGACTGAACAGTTTGTTGCTACTCTGGAGGCAAAGCTGAACCAACATGTGGTTGGCAATAGTAAAGCAGAAAAAGAGTGGGCAACTTTCAGATATTTGGTGTGCAGTACCACATTTACTCATCTGGGCCAGGACATTTATAAACATCAGGATGACTTTAACAAAAATAATGGGGAAATTCAGAAGCTGCTAAGAAAAAGATGAGAATTCCATAGGATTTATCATCAGGATAATTTCATCAGTCTCTAAGAAGGCAGTACTTAATTTCATCAAAAGTAAAGCTTTTTTTAAAGATGCAAGATTTTTGACTCAGTAAGAAGGCAGATGAAATTGAATTTTATGTTGACAGTAACAATCCAAAACATTTTTTACAATCCCCTGCAGACTATTTATGGCTATTTATTCAGTTGAGACTGATTGGAGCATACTGTTTCAACTTATTTTTTGTTTGTTTTCTTTCCCTTTTGGTCTGATTTTTCTTGTACAACATGACAAATATGGAAATATGTTTAAAAAAGATTGTACATATATAAAGACCTAAGGTGCATTTTAACTATTCAGTGCTGATGGAGCCACACTGATCAACGAGAAAGATATAATCTTGAAGAAATGGGCTGAACACTTCCATAATGTTCTCAAGAGACTGTCATCAATCAATGCTAAAGCCACTGACCATTTACTTCAGGTTGAAGTCAATTCCTCTCTAGCCTAACTTTCAAGTGAAGAAGAGATTTTAAATCTCATCAGGTTCTTTTCATGGGGCAAAGTAGCATGATGGCAAAGTGGCAAAAATCTGATTCCATTCCAGCTGAGATGTACAAGGGGCAGGCTTCACTGCTCATATAAAAATTGATGGAAATTTTCTAGATTATATGGCAAGAGGAGGTTATCCTCCATGAAAACAGAGATACCTCCATTGCCTATCTCTATAAAGAAAAAGGAAATAGTTGATCCTATAACAACCAAAGTACGGTATCTTTCTTAGTAATTTGTGGTAATATTCTTGCCAGAGTCCTCCTAAATATGCTGATCTTTCACCTGGAAGATGGTAATCTACCTGAGAGACAGTGTGGCTTCAAAAGGGGCTGAGGAATGGTTGATATAATGTTTGCTTCCCAACAACTCCAGGAGAAATGCCAGAGGTCTGTAAACAATGTTCATTGATCTAACTAAAGTCTATGATACTATCAGTCATGAGGGCCTGTGGAAGATAATAAAATTTGGTTCCTCAGAAAAGTTGTTCAGTATTGTATGCCAGTTTTATAAAGACATGCTTTTATGGGTCCTGGATAATGGTTGATACTCTTGTGCTTTTCCAAGCACCAATGGTGTGAAGCATGCTCCCATACTTTTTAGCATGATGTTTTCAGCAATGTTGTTAGAAGATAAAATGATATCCCCACTCACAACAAATTATTTAACTTGAAAAGGCTACCAGCCAAGACTAAAGTGTAAGAGTTGGTATAGGACTTTTTTTTCCCCCACAGATGATTGTGCATTCAATACAGCCTCTGAGACTGAGATGCAACAAAGTATGGATTGCTTCTCTGCCACCTGTGCTAATTTTGGCCTGACAATATCAAGAAAGCAGAGGTTCTCTCCTAGCCTGTATCATCTGGAGCCATCATTTACAGAAATTGCAATCCATGAATAATGTAGTAGACAAATGTAGTAGACATGAGAGACACTGGCTGGCTTCTAGCACGGTCTCAAAGAAGGCACTGTGCTTTATCTTTTTTTCCCCTAAGGCAATTGAGGTTAAATGACTTGCCCAGGGTCACACAGCTGGGAAGTGTTAAGTATCTGAGACCAAATTTGAACTCAGGTCCTCCTGACTTCAGGGCTGGTGCTCTATCCACTGCGCAATCTAGCTGCCCGTACTTTATGAGCAAAGAAAAATTGCAGTAGCCCAAAGGAAATGTGAGGTATACAAATCTAGAGACATTTCTATCCCAAATGTTCATATAGATTATTTGTCCTGACCAAAGCATTCCAAGCTTACATGGGTCTGATCAGCCGCAGTAGGACATGCTGTACATTATTAACCCTGACATTGTGGGGTCATTTGGGTCCTCCTTGAGCATAAAGAACAACCCTCTCCCCAACCTGTAAGACTTTAGCAATCACTCCATGCCCCTACTCCCACCCTGTTGGCCCTCAGATTTCTCTTCATTAACAGGAAGAGATGGGATCACTGGCTTCTTCGGTTCTTTCCACCTCTAAATCTGTTATTGATTCTGATGATCTTGTCCTCAGTCTAATCCCTCAATCACTAATTCCTCCAATTACTATTCATGTGTGATGGTTTTCAGGTATTTTAACAATCCAAATATTCTTCTTAACAGAAATTACAATCCATGAATAATGTAGTAGACAAATCTTAGGGAACTGTTTGAGGTACACATAGATCAGGGTTCTTGCCCCAAAGCAAGGAAACATCAAAGGTGAGAATCAATCAATGAATGTATTAAATGCCGACTATGTGCCAAATAGGATACTAGACCCTGTGCATAAGAAGACAAAAGGGAAACAATCTCTCTCCTCAAGGGATTTCTATTCTAATTGGGGAAACAATAGGCATATAGGTAGGTATATACAAAGTGCACACAAGGTAATCTAGTTAAGGAAAGCAGCCACAGGGATAATCCTAGATCTTCTTTTCTTTAGATCCAGAATTCTATCCCTTAAGCCAAGTTGCTTCTGGTTCCCTAATATCCCTCTTTTAAATGAGGTGTCCATCACTAAGAACATCATTCCATATTGTCTTTTTTTTTTTTTTTTTGCTTTTTTGCTGAGGCAGTTGGGGTTAAGTGACTTGCCCAAGGTCACACAGCTAGGATGTGTTAAGTGTCTGAGGCCAAATTTGAACTCAGGTCTTCCTGACTTCAGGGCTGGTGCTCTATCCACTGCACAACCTAGCTGCCCCATCACTCTGTATTCTGACCAAGGTATAGTATAGTCAGACTTTTACACTTCTTGGAATCTTGATGTGTTCTTCCATTATTGCCTGGGATTTTTTTTAGCATCTTTTTTATATGTTGGATTATATTGAACTTGTGATCAACTAAGCCCCCAGGTCTTTCTCAATGCTATCAAGTTCTCTAGCTCAGATTTGTATAATTGATGTCTGAACCCGTATGCTGTCAGGATTTAAGACTCTACATCTGTCCCTGTCAAATTTCATCTTGTTGGTTTCAGTTCAGTATTCCAGCACATTGAGACTCAATTCAATTCAACATTTGTTAAATGTCTCCTGTTTGTACAGCATTGTGCCAGGTGCTGGAGAATACAGAGCTACAAACTGCCCAGTTCAGTTCCCTCAAGGAGCTTGCAATCTCACGGGAATATATTTGAAAAAATAAGCATAGTACAAAGTAGAATGGAATCCAGGCAAAAAAGGGATTCAGACGAAGTGCTCCAGAAAATCTGAGGTATGAGTGAGAATTCTGCCTCTTTGTTCTGTCATATTAATTCTCCTTCTTTGCACCATAATATTTGCGAAATTGATAAACATACCTTCTATGTCTTTGTCTAAATCCTTGATAAATATGTTGCATAGGAAAGGGCAGGGGTCAGAATATCAAAGTCCTCACTAGCACTTGCCTTTTCCTTAGGTACAAACCCAATAATCCTCACAGAAAATTTATATTGAGTTAGTTTGGTATGACCTGTTATTCATTAACCGATGTTGACTTCCATTAGTCACCATGTTTGTTTGTTTTTTTACATCCAGACCTTTGGTTTTATTCATATAGGGAACACAACATGAAAAAAACTCCTGCTAGTACAGACAGTTACCTATTCTGCAACTTAAGAGTTTTTCCTAAAATACAAAGAGGTTATAAGACTTGCTATTATACTGCTTCTAATAATTACCATATTCTTTTCTGCTTGAGAATACTTTCTGAATAATTTCCAGAGATCAACACAGATTAATCTTCATGTTATAAAGCCTGCCCTTTTTGAAAATCAAGGTAATATGCACTTGGCTCTAAGCTTCTTTTTTCTATATTTAAAAAAAGATTATTGATGGTTGTTCTGAGATCACATTTTTAAATTCTTTCAACAACTTGGGAAGGGTAGAGCACTATGCTTGAATGGGCATTCAGGTATCCTCTAAATGAGCCAGCAATGTTGGAAATATTTTTATACAGAATTGAAGAAGGATGAAGAAGAGAAATCAGACCCAGTAATATTAGGCAAGGTTAGTCTGTGCTTTCCAGGCCAAGATCTGTCAGGAGGCTATACACAGGGTATCCCTCTCTCTCTTCCACTTTAAACTTTCCTCCTCGAATAGAGACATGACTTTTCTGCAATAATCTTTTCCGTACCCAGATAACCTGCTTACACAGAAAAGAGAGTATGCGAACCTGAAATACACCATGTAGCCAAATGAATTAATAATCAAAAGGAGCATGAATAAAAGGGCTTTGTAATTGGCAGTGATAAGGGGATGTTTGCAAGACCAAGTGGATCAGTAAGAGCAAAGAAAGAGAATAAAATTAGAAAACTTAACACATCCCTAACCTAGGCAAGCAGGTGTGCTCATTTGCAAGGTTATGTCTACATATGTGGTAGTATTTTAAAAAAGTACATAAGATGCTTACAGCCTGTTGACCTTTGCTCACTCAGTTGTATGTGCATCTGAGTTAATGAATAGAGAGATCCATTAATAAAAAGGACTGCTTCACACCATTGAGTTTGAGAATCAAATCTGCCCTTTTTTATCACCATATCCTAGGGTAAGTAGAGATGAAGTCATCTTAGGTGTCTTTTAAGACTCTCAAATCTCAGGGTATACTTTAATGTCTTAAAGTGATTGGGATGTATCAGATCAGCAAAAGTTAACAAAAAAGGAAAATAAATACCGGAGAGCCTATGAAAAAAGAGGAACATTGAAACATTATGGTATAGCATGTAAATTGGGTCCAGTCATTTTGGAAAACAGTTTGGAACTATGCTCCAACAGTTACTCAACTATACATACCTTTGACCCTGTGAAAATAACTTAACTACTAGGCTTACATCACAAAGAAATCAAAGAAAGAGAATATATATACATATATATGCATATATGTGCATGTATATCGACTTTTTATAATGGAAAAGATGTGGAAATTAAGGGAGAGAAATTGGGGGATGGCCAAACAAGTTATAGCACATGAATATAATGGAATATACTATTGGGCTGTAAGAATTATTGGTATGATGTTTCCAGAAAAACCTGGGAAAACTTGTAAGATCTAATGTAAAGTGAACAAAAATAACTTATATTATGACAGCCACTTTGTAAAAACCAATAGTTTTGAAAGACAAGTCTGATCAGTGTATCAACCATGATTCCAGAGAACTGATGTTAAAGAATGCTACCCTAACTAATCATAGAGAGGTGAAAGACTATACTTGCTGAATCAAGTTTTCCCCAGGGTTTGGGGGGGGGCAGGAGGGAGAAAACAGAAATACTTGATAATTTTTAAAATAAAATTTAATTATAAAAGAAGGCAGTCTATAAAAATAATTAAAAAATTAAATGGTGAGATATTAGAGAGAATAATCAATGAGGTCAATACCATGACCTATTGAAGGACTAGATATTTTCTAGTCTAGATAAAATCATGTGCTTCTTGGTAGTTAAATCCCATAGGTTATTTTAGAAGGGGATCAATTCTTTCATCCAACAATGCATTCAACAAATACTTAATAAGCACCAAGTTTATGTCAAGTACTCTGCTGTCCATTGGGGGACATGCAAAGTTTGGATAAGAGACAATCTCTGCTTTTATGGAATCTGAGAGATAAGAAACTCCTCCCCCTCAAAAAGTCACATAATGTTGTAACATTACACAGTAAATATATTAGAGGGGTGCTGGCCAAAGAGCTATGCAGTATCTGGAGGGGAATGTCACTATTAAGCAGAGGGATCAGGGAACCCTTATGGAGGAGTGGCTTTGGCATTTTAAGAGTTAACAGAGAATCAATTAAATTCTATAAGTGTTTGTTAGACCCCAACTTTAAGAAAAGCATTGTGTTAGGAAAACAAAAATAAACAAACACCTCAAGGAGTTTGCATTTCATTGGGATAGAGGAAGGGAGAGAATTAGGAAATATGACATTTGCACAGAGAAATATAACACAAGGTAGTCTGAGAAGGAAGAAGGTACTAACAACTTGGAACATCAGGAAAGATTTCATGAAGATGGGAGGCTAAGAGTTGAGTGACAATATCCTCATTTCAGGGAACATCATAAACAAAGGTATGGTGGTGGGAGAGTATCTAGAGCATCTAAGCAACAGATACTGGACCAGTTTGGATGGAGCACAGAATGGTGAGGGGGAAACAAACAAGAGAAAAGACTGGGCATATGGATAACACTAATTGTGCAGCATTTTGATTGTCCAGTAATCTGCAGATTAGCCCAGATTATCTGTAAGTAGTTTGTCTGCATGATGTTTTCCCCATTAGACTGTGAGCTCCTTGCCTATTTTCCTTTGTACCCCTAGTGCTTGGTGCGGAGTCTGGAACATGATAGATGCTTAATGATCCTCACTAGGGAGGCAGTAGGGATATAAGCAAAGTGATACGGTCTTATCTATACACAAGAAAGATAATTTTGGAGCCCATATAAAGGGCAGGTTAGAGCAAGAAGAGAAGAGATTTAAGGAGACCTTTATAAGGTTATTGCGGTAATCCAAGCAGGTAGTAATGAGAGCTGCCTCAGAATATTGACAATAAGAATAGAGGAGAGAGATTGCTGAGATGAAACTCAAGAGGATTGGGTAGAAAAGGAAAGGAAATGGGAAGGGTGAAAGATAACACTAAGGTTATAAAACTGGGAGATTGGACTAAGCCAAGGGCATGCATAACTAGGGATGTCCTGGTTATGGTCGCCCAAGGACCAACCTTGCCTGGGGGTCACAAAGTCTTTTGAAAGATATCTACTCTTCCCCATTTATGCAAAACGAGCCTATGGTCCTTGCTCTAGAACTGGAGAAAGGTAGCTGGGATCCATGTGCACAGATCCTCCATCCCCACTCCATCCTACAACTCCTGACTCACCTCAATTGAGTAGTATAAGGAAATTGGTAAGAGGGCTAGATTCTGAGTCAGAAGACCTGGGTCTGAATTCCAATTATACTACTTACTATCTGCATAATTTTGGGCAAGTAACTTTACCTTGGGGCTTAGTTTCCTCACGTTTAAATTCAAGGAGAAACTCATGATCTCTGGGGCCTGAAGAAAAAGCCATTTAAAAAAGGCTTGTTGTCCTTTTTCCCAGGGTGAAGGAACAGTATGGTATAATGGAAAAAGCATTGAACATATATCCAGGAGATAGCAGATGCAGTAATTTACTAGTTTTGTGATCCTGGCCAAGTCACTTAACTTTTCCAAAATTTAGTTCCCTTATCTGTAAAAAGGAGTTAATTAAATGCAAACAGCTTGCCTCCAACGGGTGTTGTAAAGATTAAATAAGATGGTAATATAAAACACTTTATCATTCTTAAATGTAAGTGTCCTCACCTACCTTGGGCTGATACACCCTCATTACATTGCCTGACAACTATTTCTAGTTTGAGGATAATAGTCCTTGCTGGGAAAGATGGGAGCAAAATGGGAGTTGAATCATTAGTTCTGCCTTCTTTTTCTATGTCAGCTGTCAACATTACATCATCTTCACCAAACACTGGACAATCTCCTCTTGCATCATAAATAGGTATAGAGATAGATTCTAGGGTATCAGGAAAAGGTTGTTATGGTGTGAAAATATCATTAAATACTAAGAAAATATCAAATAGGCTAGGAAACGTGAAATATGGATTTGGGACTTGGAGACAAAGGAAATGGAGGCTAGGGTGCTCAGATTGGGGGATGGGGTCCAAGTGCTCCAAAACAAGGGAGGGAAGGAAATAGGCATAATTTCAAGGAGGAAATAATCAGTCTCTGTGGGACTAGCCTCATAAACCCAAGAGGATTAGGAAATGTCATATAGGGTATGAAATGCTGTCTCCCTTACTTTTCTCCTCCACAAAGAGTGGAAATGGCCAATTGCAAAGACCTTAAACATTACTGTGTCCCTTAAACATTATTGCCATGTAACTCCCATGATTGCCTCTCCTGCCTCACTTTTAACACAGCCTCATGCCATGCTGGTGCCTAACTTATTTTAATGTCACATATTCATTCACTTAATGGATATCGATGCTACATCAGTTGTTTATGGTACTGCCCACTTCGTTATTTTCTTATTTTGATCAGAGGCTCCCAGTGGGCAGTTACCATGCCAATTAACTTGATCTGTAAAATCACTTTTACACATACACAGACACATACAGATACACACACCAGAAAAACCTTCTGATCATTTGTACATTTATTTTTATTCAGTTGTTTGTCCCATATATACCTACTCAGTATAAGTGCATAGATTAGATCTAGAAGGGATCCCTCTTTTAAAATTATTTTAATAGTATTTTATTTTTCCAAATACATGCAAAGATAGTTTTCAACATTCACTTTTGCAAAACCTTGTGTTCCAAATTTTTCCTTCTCTTCCCCCATCCTTCCTCCCCAAGACTGCAAGCAATCTGATATAGGTTAAACATGTGCATTTCTTCTAAACATATTTCCATATTCAAGGGACACCTCTTTTTGAAGATGACAAATCAAATTGTCCAAGGTCACGTAACTAGTAATGATCAGAGTCAGCAGTGAAATCCTGCTTCTCTATCTCCAAAGTCTATCCTCTTTACATTTCACATATTTTGCTTAGATTATAAATTCCTAAGGGTAGCTACATGGATGGAGTGCCAAGTCTAGAGTCAGAAAGACTCATCTTCCAGAATTTAACTAGGGCCTCAGACACTTATCAGCTGTGTAACCCTGGACAAGTCACTTAACATTCATTTTTGCCTCAGTTTCTTCATCTGTAAAATGAACCAGAGAAGAAAATGGTAAATAATTTCATTATCTTTGGCAGAAAAATTCCAGATGGGATCATGAAGAGATGGACACAATTAAAATGACTGAACTACAACAAAATAAATTTTGAAAGACAGAACTTCTAATTTTTTTTTGAATAGTCCTTTGTTACATGTGGTGTCTAGATAAGAAATGCAATGAAAAGCACAATAGATTTGGAATCACAGGACTTGGGTTCAAATCCTGGCTCTGACAATTGACTGCCTATGTAACCTTGTTATATTATATCTTTGGGTCTCAGTTTTCTTATCAGTCCATCCATATCAACAGGGGTGGGCTGCTTGCAGTACCTCAAATATAATACTCATCTTCCCACCTCTGTATCTTTGCACTGACCATCCTCCATAACTGGATTGCTCTTTCTCCTATTCTCCAACTCTTAAACTCTTTTGCTTCCATTGAAACTTATCTCATGGAATAAATTTATGTCCAAAGAAGATCTGGAACTCTTAATTGAACACCAGATAGATAATTTTGATTATATTAAGTTAAAAAGTTTCTGTACAAACAAAACTAATGCAGACAAGATTAGGAGGGAAGCATCAAATTGGGAAATCATCTTTACATTTAATGGTTCTGATAAAGGCCTCATTTCTAAAATATATAGAGAATTATCTCATATTTATAAGAATTCAAGCCACTCTTCAACTGATAAATGGTCAAGGGATATGAACAGACAATTTTCAGATGATGAAATTAAGACCATTTCTAGTCATATAAAAAGTTGCTCCAAATCACTATTGATCAGAGAAATGCAAATTAAGACAACTCTAAGGTACCACTACACACCTGTCAGATTGACTAAAATGACAGGAAAAGATAACGATGAATGCTGGAGGGGATGTGGGAAAGCTGGGACTCTCTAATACATTGTTGGTGGAACTGTGAATGGATCCAACCATTCTGGAGAGCAATTTGGAGCTATGCTCAAAAAGTTATCAAACTGTGCATACCCTTTGACCCAGCAGTATTTCTATTGGGCTTATATCCCAAAAAGATCTTAAAGGAGGGAAAGGGACCCACATGTGCAAGAATGTTTGTGGCAGCCCTTTCTGTAGTGGCTAGAAACTGGAAACTGAATGGATGCCCATCAATTGGAGAGTGGCTGAATAAATTATGGTATATGAATGTTATGGAATATTATTGTTCTGTAAGAAACGACCAGCAGGACGATTTCAGAGAGGCCTGGAGGGACTTGCATGAACTGATGCTGAGTGAAATGAGTAGAACCAGGAGATCATTATACACGACAACAACAATATTATATGATGATCAACTCTGATGGTCATGGCTCTCTGCAACAAAGAAAAGTCCCAAACCAGTTCCAATTGTTCAGTGAAGAAAGCCATATACACCCAGAGAGAGGGATGTGAAATGTGGACTACAACATAACATTTTCATGCTCTTTATTGATGTTTACTTACAGCGTGTTTTCTTTCTCTGATTTTTTTTTCTTGTAGATAGGATTTTTCTTGCACAACAACTTGTCAATATTTTATCATTATTAACATGTAATGGACTTCCTGCCATCTAGGGGAGGGGTGGGGATTGGGGGTAAAATTTGGAACGGAAAGCTTTGTAAAGATCAATAATGAGGAACTACCCACACATATGTTATACAAATAAAAAGCTTTAATAAAAATAAATAAATAAATAAGCTATCTCTTCACCATCAAAAAAAAAAAAAGAAAAGAAAAAAAAAAGAAAAGAAACATCTCAAGGGCCACCTCTTTCAGGAGGCCTTTTCTCCTTCCTCCTGGCCTGCTCCCAGGCACTGTGCCATTCTCTTATGTTCACTTCCAATTATTCTATTTACTGTTTTGATCTATAATGTAAAATATAAGCTTCATGAGGGCAGGGACTGTATCTTGGTTTTGCTTTGTATCCTGAGCACTTAGCTCAGTTCCTGAAATATATTAAGTACTTAACAAATGACCTTAAAATCTTAAATGTTCACAGACTTCAAATGATGTAGTTTAAAAATTAGATGAAGTGATGAACTTAGAAGCTGGAAGACCTGGCTTGAATCCTTTTTCCTCATTTGTAATTTCCTCATATGTAAAATTGCTGTTCAGTTGTTTCAATTGTGTCTGACTCTTCACGACCCTATTTGGGGGTTTCTTGGCAAAGATACCAAAATGGTTTGCCATTTCCCAGCTCATTTTTCCAGATGAGAAAACTGAGGCAAACTGGGTTAAGTAACTTGCATAGGGTCACACATCTAGTACATGTCTGAGGCCAGATTTGAACTCAAGGAGATGAGTCTTCATGGCTCCAAGCCTAATGCTCTATCCCCTATAGTGCCACCTAGTGGCTACTTGTAAAATGGAAATAACAAAAGCTATCACTTCCCTTGCAGAACGGCAGGGATAATTGAGATAATATATGTAAAACACTTTGCAAACCTTAAAGCATCATACAAATGGAAATTGTCACCACATAATGAATCTTGAATTATGATTTCATTGGTATAAAGAACTCCAATTGTGGACACTTCCCTTGCCAATGAAGATTAGCAATTCCTGTGTAATTTACATTTTTAGGGAGTTGCCTGAGGCAATCAGAGATTAGCTACAGTCCCACAGCTAGCAAATGTCAGAAACTGGTCTTGAATTCAGGTTTTCTTCATTCTAAGACTGACTTTCTATTCATCATGCCATAAATAAATGAATGAAAAAAATGGAAAAAAAATACATTTATTGAGGGCTTACTCTGTGACAAATTGTTTCTATTGAGTTGCTTTAGTCATGTCTAAATCTGACTCCATTTGGGGTTTTCTTGGCAAAGGTACTACTATTTCTTTATCTAGCTCATTTGACAGATGAGGAAACTGAGGCAAATATGGATTAAGTGACTTGCCCAAGCTCACATAGCTAGTGAGTGTTTAAGACCTAATTCAGGTCCCCCTGATTCCAATTCTGATATTCTATCCATTGTACCAGCCAAGGGAAGGATAGTGGCAAGGAGAGAGTTTTTCCTTCCTATTCCTCATCCATCTACCAACGAATAGGATTCACTTCAGCCACCAAAGGAGGTTTGAGCAGTAATGATTCCTCCCTTGGACAAGGCTAAAATGGGCCCAATTGGGACTGGCCTCTTGGAAGGATAGGCCCTTTACTTCTAGCCTACATAAATCTGGACTCTTTATTTCAGTATGAAATGCTATGAAAGCCTATTGGACTTAAAGAATTAAGCCTGAATATTACTTAGTGAGTGTGCATGCTCATTACATCCTCAAAGGGACATACAATCGTTATTAAATGTGATACAATTTAGCACATTATATTATTATATTATTGATTGTTTTTTGTTTCAATGTTTAATTCAATAACAACTTGAGTTTGAGAAGGTTTTAAATGAAATTAATGTTACTGAGGACCTGACACCAAATTTCCAATTTTCCACTGGGTTTCACAAGGAGGTTTGACTACAAAATGGGACCAGTGCCCCCTGTTCTGCAAACCGCCAGCCATCAGGAAGCTCCGCCGTGTCACAGCACGGAGAACAGAAAGGGAATATTCCGTTTTGGTTCCACATGAATCGAAACAACATCCGCTCCCTTTGTCACAACGTACTAAATGATCCGAAACAGAAATTCAATACACACCTCTGGCACTCAAGCAGAACACAACACACTCCCAGCATTAGCAACCAGGGCAGGGACATCAGGCAGAGAGACAGACGGCCCTCTCCTGATGTACAAACAGTGACAAAGAAATAGGTCACCCCTTAAAACCTTGGCTAGGGGCACTTGGCAAAACTAGCTAGCAAGGCCCGAGTCCCCATAGGTCTCCACACATCAGCACCCACACCCACTGGCAAGTGTGCCAAGGTGCCATTTGGTTCTTCAAAGGCATGCAGAATCACAAAAGACCAGCGCCAACCTGGTCTTCAGAACCCCCAAAACCCAGTTTCTGATCTTGGCTCTAACATTTACCAGCTGTGGTACTTTAGTCATTTCACTTTTTCCACACATAGAATAAGGAGCCTTTGGGTTCCTTCCAGCTCAAATAGTCTAGGATGCTAGGAGGGGACCACATTTAAAAGGGGAGGGGGCTTAGCTATTCCAAGGAGAGGTAAGTTCCTAATGCAGGTAAGATGGAACCAACTTTCACAGGATCACAGTGTCAGAGCATTAGAGCTGAGGTCCAGAGACGTTCAATGATGTGTCACAGACAATTCAAACCCAAATCCTCTGACCCCAATTTGAATTCTCTTAGCTCTGTCAGTGATGCTTTGAATAGGGGCTGTCTGCCTTCCCAGATAAGGTCAGAGTGTGGTCAGAGGAAGAAAAGATGAGCTAGTGGGGAATAGCCCCCTAACTGTTTACATTCATTCAATATTCTAACTTCCACAACACCTCTGGGAGATATGTAGGGAGACCATCATAACCTTATTTCCTGGATAAGGAAACTGAAATCAATTAACTTCCCCAGGATTGCCCAGATAGTCAATAAACATTTATCAATGTCCTATGATGCACCAGACACTCTGCTGAATGCTGGAAATAAGCACCAGAGGCAGAATTTGAACTCATTTCTTGAGTCCAAGCCTCCTTCACATTATCCCTTAAATAGTATAGAAGATATTGTTCAGTTGTTCCAACTCTTCATGACCCCATTTGGGTTTTTCTTGGCAAAGATACTGGAATGGTTTGCCATTTATTTCTCCAGCTCATTTTTCATAGGAGGGAACTGAGGCCAACAGGTTAAACTACTTGCCTGTCTGAGGACAGATTTGAACTCCTGACTCCAGACCTGGTGCTCTATCCACTGCACCCTTGGACTTGGATCTTGAGTCCAAACTTCTACTCTATTTAAATGGTATAAAAGATGACAGGATCTCTAAAATGGCCTTTTCTTTCATGGACAATCAGCCAGGGGACCGAGCCCTCCATTGGTATAAGTAAGTCACCAGGAATGAAAAAGCAAGATTTTATCTTCAGCTCTATTGATGGCTCTAAGGCTTCTCACTAAAGAGAAAGCTGGGGGTGGGGGTGGAGAAACAACCCCTAAAAGAAAAAAAACCAGCCTCAGAGCAGAAACAACCTTTCTGGTTTTGCCATCAGCTGCTGCCAAATATACAGGCACGAGTGGGAAGCAAAGACACATGCTCCTAGACACAAATACTTGATGTATTTATTGACTCTGGCAAGACCTTGGAGTGCCAATGAAGTTATTAACATGGAATGTATTTCCCTGACCTTAATTGGCCTTTTAAAGAACACACAGGTCTAATTGAGTTGTGAGTTCTGATGGGAAACACCTCCACCTCCCCTTTAGATGGGGCTCGGGGCCAATGATTTATACTGATGTCCCTGAAATTATGAGCTTGTCTTTAAAACCAAAGGAAATTGGCCATTAGCCTTTGTGAGATGGTTGTTATGATCCGTTGTCAACACTTGAGGTTGTTCACACTAGTGTGGAAAGAGGGAACACTTAATTCTGCTTAGTTTAAGACCCTCATTACTGGTAGAAACCCGGGTCCTTTACCCAATCCAGGTTGCTGATTGGAAGTGAATTTACGCCTTTCTAAAAGAGTTTGTCTCCTTCCAAGTTTCAGGAGTTTAAGATTAATTCAAGAAGAAGAAGAAGTACTCCTACTTTGAAACTTAAAAGGGGAAACCAGGGCAACTGAAAGGAAGGAGTGAATTTTCCACATAGAGAGTCAAGTCAAATCAACATGCATTTATTAAGCACCTACTATGTGCTAGGGATTATGTGAAGCACTAGGGATAAAAGATAATCCTTGCTCTGAATGAACTCACAATTTAATGGGGCAGACAGCATGCAAAGAAAGATATATGTATAAACAAGATGTCAGGATAAATGGAAGGTCATTTTAGAGGAAAGGCATTAGCCTTAAGGGGGATTGAGAAGACTTCTTATAGAAAGTGGGATTTTACCTGGAACTTTACCAAGGAAGCAAAGGGGAGAGAGAGAAATCCAGTGGGAAGGGAAAGGAAAAATCAAGCTGGGAGGCCGTGGAGAAGAGTAAGGTAAAAGAAGATTAGAAAAAAAATTAGAAAATTATGAAGTGCTTTTTAAAAGTCAAACATACAGCATTTAATATATGATTCTGGATAGGGAAATAGAAGGCAGTCAGGGAGTGAAGCTGATAGAAACTGGGCTTGGAACCAGGAAGACTCATCTTAGATATTTACCAGATGGCCAAATCACTTAATCCTGACTGCCTCAGTTTCCTCATCTGTAGAATGAGCGGGAAAAGGAAATGACAAATTGTTCCAGTATCTTTGCCAAGAAAACTCCAAATGGGGTCACAGTCAATCAGACAACTGAAAACCACTCAATGACAACAAAATGGGCAGGGGTGGAGGGCTAGGAGATAGACAAATAAACTGCATTATGAACAAGTGGAATGAGAGTGTCAGGAGGAGATGTCCTGGAGGTATCTATAGTAGCTATAGTTGGAGAGGTAGAGAAGATGAGAAGAGAGATCAGGGCTATAAATTTAAATTGACAGTCTATTTGAACTGATGTTATGTTGGAGTCCTTTTCAGCAGAAGAAACAGCCTCTTGTTCTTGGATCTTTGACTCTGCTCCTTACAACATCTGTGAGAGGTTCATTCTGCCAATGTTTTCAATTAGGAACTTGGTGCTGATTAAGACACAAATGGGGTCATCCTGACATGGAGTCAGGAATATCAAGTCTCAGTTTGTAGTCAGGTCATCCCAGTTTCCTCAACTCTGAAGGGGAGAATATTCTTTATTATTGTGAGCATCAAATGAAATGCAGAATATGAAGTGCTCTGTGAACTTCATTTCACTAGTTGTTATCATTTGCTTCTGCCTCCTTGGTCCTTCCCCTGCCCCGTGGCTAGCAGCTTTCAAATCTTCATCTTTTGACATCACCATCTGCTTAGATAAAAATCCCTTTTCCTTACTTTTTCTTGCTGAATTTTTATTTTCTGTACTCTTATCCCTATGCAGCTCAATTCCTAATCCTCCTCCTCACTATTCCCATAAGCCTCTGCCTTCCTCCCCCTTTTCTAGGGGTGTCTTCTGGAGTGTCCCTTCTCACCATTTCCATTCCTAGCCTATCTCTTATTAAAAAAATTAATTTACTCTTCTTAATCTTTGATCTCTTCTTCTTGCAATCTTTCTACTTTGGGCCACTAAATGAAACCTTTTTTTTTTTTTTTTTTTAACGCCAGATCTCTTCCCACCTTCTCCAGAGCTGGCTACACCTCTCTTATTTCACAGAAGAAGGAAGAAGTTGAAATCTTTGTTCTCCATCGCCAGATGCAGACCCTTAAGGCAGAGACAATTTAATTTCTGTCATTGTATCTTTAGTACTTAGCACAATGCCCAGCCTATAGGAAGCACTTACTAATAACAAATTGCTTATTGATTGATTAATTGATTGACTGATCTGCTGCTATTATTAATAATCCTTCCCTCTCTAAAGCTCACACCATCCAATTATATCATCATGCTCAAATCTTTGTCACTGACATCTACAACTCAGATTATTTTTCCACCTTCCACAGGTAAACTGTACCTGAACCATTGTCTCTTTATCCTATCCTCAGTGATTTCAAAATTGTTGTTGTTAACCCTTGTATCACTCTGGTCTCTCAGTTCAACCTCCTCAACTTCCATGACCTCTACATTTTATATCTCAGCCACCCACAGAAATGACTACATCTTAGATCAGAGATTCTTAATATATTTTTTCTTTCTTTTTTCTTTTTTTGTATAATGGACTCCTCTAATAATCTGATAAAGCCTGTGAACCCCTTCTCAGAATTATGCTTTGAAATAAAATCCATGGTTTTACAAAGGAAATGAATTATATTGAAAACTGTTATCAAATTTTAAAAAACTAAACAAACCTAAATTCATAGACTTCAGATTAATCTTATTACTTTATTACTTTAGAGGCAGAATAGGGTTGTTGATAGCATGATGGAGGTGGAGTCAGGAAGAAATAAATTCAAATCTGACCTCAGATAATTTGTTTTAGCTGTGAGTCCATATGTAAATCAGGTAATATTGCTGAGACTCAGTCTTATCTGTAATATGGGGCAGTAATACTTGTAGAATCTTTCTCCCAGGTTTATAAAGATCAAATGGATAATGTATGTACAGCATTTTGTAAACTTTAAAGAGCTATATAAATATCAGTTATTAGTATTATTACTACCACTGTCAACTGAAAGCACCCTCCTTCAAGATCTTGAACTTATAATTCCCCCCTCTTCTACAGCCTCATTCCAACTGTTTGCCTTCACCATGGCTTCTAGGTCTTCACTTTTGCTTTAGCTTTACTCTTTCTTTTCTTGCAAAATTACAGTCTCAACCCTATGATCAGCGATTTCATCAACATTCTTGTACTTTATTCTTGAATTCCTTAACTCCCTGTCTTCTTCCTGATTCTGTCCTGATAATCCTGAATTCTGGGGCATCTCTACCTTCTCTATTTCTATTCATAAGCTATACAGCACTGCTGGAAAAAGTCACATTTTAGAGGATAAACTGGCCTTTCCTGTGCAGAAGCAAAACCTCTTGATCTCAACACTGTCTAACCCACTCTATTTCCCCTGGGATCTTTCTCCATTGGGCCTATTTTCTTTATAAAGTAAACATTATTTTTAGTTGACAGGCATGTCTTTTCCCTTTCACCCCCACTAAAAAATAAAAACAGAGTCACTGTAGCAAATATGCATGCCTAAGCAAAATAATCTCCTATGTTGACCAAGTCCAAAAATGTGTGTCATGATATTTGTATTTAGTCCATCACTCTATAGTAGGAGGTGGATAACATTCTTCCTCAACAGCCCTCTGGGATAATTGCTGGTCAAAATTCTTAAGTCTTTCCAAGTTCAATCAATAACTTGGTCATTGTAAAAGTATAAACTTCTCAGTTTCTTTTGAGCTGTGTCAGTTCACACATATCTTCCCAGGTTTCTCTGAAACCATTCCCTTTTTCATTTCCTAGGGCACGAGTATTCTATTATATTCATATACCATTGTTTGTTCGGATAGACCCCAATTGGTGGGTACCCCCTTAGTTTTCAGTTCTTAACTAATACAAAAGAATTGCAGTACATATTTTTATACATGCAAGTCCTTTCCCTCTTTCTTTGTGTTGCTTCTATTTTCTGATTCCTCTCTCCTCTCCCTTATTCTTTCTCCCTCCCAAACCAAAATTTTCTCTTGATCCTGCTGCCTCTTTAAGCTATCATTCTAAATCTTTCCTCACTTTCAATGCCAAGTTTCTTTAAAAATTAGTTTACACTCACTAGCCACTTACTGTTCAAGTTCCCATATTATATTTTCTACTGCCCACTGCTTTAATAAAATCCCAAGATCATCAGTACTCTCTTAATTGCCAAATCCTGAGACTTTTCTGCAATCCTCAACCTCTTGGATCTTTAGGCAGCATTTGAAGCTGTCAAACGGCACTTTTTTCATGCTTATCTTTCCCTTGGCTTTCTCTCTCTTGCATCTCCTCCTGCCTGTCTGACTGATCCTTGGCTTCCTCCTCAGTGTGAGTTCATTAGCCCTTTTCTCTTTGTCTTTCTTGACAAATCCACTTCTGTGGCTTTAGGATTCTCTTCAATGCAGATGACATCCAAATCTATATATTTAATTTTGATTTCTATGATGAATCTCCTCCCCTACATTTCCAACAGCCTGCTGGACATCTCCATCTGGATGTACCACTGACATCTCTGACTAAATATGCCCCCAAATGAACTCATCATCTTCCTCCTTACACCTGCCCCTCTTCCAGACTTCTTTATTTATGTTGATTGCACCACTCTCCCTGGTCACTCTACCTTAAAATCTTGGACTCATCTTAGCCTCTTGCCTATTTGAGGCAGCTGATATTGCAGTAGATGGAGTGCTGAGCCTAGAGTAAAGAAGACCTGAATTTGAGTCTGGCCACAGATGTTAGCTATGAAGTCCTGAACAAATCGCTTAGCCTCTGTTTGCCTCAATTTCCCAATTGTAAAATAAGGCTAATAACAGAATCTAGCTCACGAGGTTGTTGTGAGGCTCAAATGAGATAATATTTGTAAAAAGCACTTAGCTCAGTACCTTCACATAGTAGGCACACTATCTAAATGTGCATTCCCTTCTCCTTCATATTTCTCCATCCAATCAGTTAATAAGTCCCATTGATTCTTCTCTGAAAAATGTCCTCTCCATTTTTTCTTTTCTATCCACAATGCTTCTTCCCTAGACATTTACTAACTCTCACTTGTACATATGTACATTATATATATGTATATATATGTACATGTATACTATATATGTATATAGAAAATACACACATACATAATAGTCACCGATGTCTCTGAATCCAATTTTTCTTTTTCTTTCCTTTTTCTTTCTTTCTTTCTTTTTTTTTTGCTGAGGCAATTGGGGTTAAGTGATTTGCCCAGGGTCACACAGCTAGGAAATGTTAAGTGTTTGAGGCTAGATTTGAACTCAGGTCCTCCTGACTTCAGGGCTGGTGCTCTAACCACCTAGCTGCCCCTGTATCCAATTTTTCATTGCCCCACTCTCCACATAGCTACCAAATACATCTTCCTAATGCACAGATGTGACCATATCATTTTCCTGCTATTAGTGGCTCCCTATTATTCATATGATAAATTATTAATGCCTTAGCTGCAATACAGTTCTAACCTAACTTTCTGGCTTTATTTTATACTACTTCTTTCCAAATACCTTATATTATATATTAACTAGGTTATTTGTTCCTTAAATCTCATTCTGCTCTCCATCACATAAAAATATTCATGCAGGACCATTTCCATGCTGGAAAATATTTCCTTCATATAGTAATTATATAGATGTAGAACTGGAGGAGAATTATGAGGCCATCTACTCCAAACTTCTCATTTTTTAGATGGCAAAACTGGGGAAAGGAAGGGAAGCTATTTCCCCAAGGTCATAGTGACCTTGCTGGTTGACATTGTTCTTTTCCATTCAAGCTCAGTTCAGTGCTGCCTCCTCTAAGAAGGCTGCCCTGATTCCCCTCCCCTGTCCCACTTCTATATCCAATGAAGAGTGTTCTATTCCTTCTTGAATTACCCAAGAGCACTCTGGGTGGCTCTTTCTTTTGCCCTTATTCCATTTCACCTTGTTTCATACAAATTTGTGCAGGCATCTTCTTCCCCATTAGACAGAGTACAAGCTCTTACAGGGAAGCCATTATATCATTTTCCATCTCTCAATTCCCAGCCCCTAGAATAGTACCTTGCACGGAGAGAATGCTACATAAATGTTTGCTAAATGGAATGGCTGAAGCTAATGGGGTAACATGGGACAGCCATGGGAGATTATAGAGAGAGAGAGGAGATAAGGTTAAGGAAAGAATCTGGGGGAATACCCATCCTAGGAGATTAGGAAATGAATGAGGAGTCATAGAAAGAGTCAGAATGAGCTTTGAGAGAGGAAGGGAACCAGGAAAGTATGGGGACTAGAAATCACAGGAAGCAGGAGTGCTCAACAATCAACGAAGGATGAGAATAGATCAATAAGGCAATTAAGTTGGTGATTAGGAGGCCACTAGTGATCTCAGAGCAGTAGAATGGTGGTTTTGGAGGCCATACATAAGGAGCTGAGGGGAGGGGAGGTGGTGAAAAAAAATAGAGGCATTGGGTACTACTATTTTGTGAAAGGAAGAAGAGATGGTATGGTAACTGGATGAGAAAAAGGTGAAACAAATTATGGAGACCTAAGCACTTCTATGGGCAGATGGTAAGGGATTACTGGAATGGGACCAACAAAAGATGATTAAGAAAGATGAGAAAAAAAGCTGAAACAGTGGCTAGAAAAGGCAGCAGAAGGAGATGGAGTTAGCAACACAGATAGGGAGATTAACTTAAGAGAGAATTGTAATTCTCTTCTGAGATAGGAGAGAAGGAGAGACAAGGTCTTGATGAGTGATGGAGAAAAGTCAAGGGAAGTTCCATCATTAGAAGTCCTCAGCCTTCTCAGTGCAGTAGGTCACCTACTCTAAGTGTCAGGCTTCTGAGTATGGCTAAAAGTTTGACTATTGAAAAGATTTGAAACATCTACGAGGAATGAAATGGAGGCAAATCTCTCTCTCTCTCTCTCTCTCTCTCTCTCTCTCTCTCTCTCTCTATATATATATATATATATATATATATATATATATATATATATATATATATCTGTTTTTTAAGAGAAGATACTCGGGGCAGCTAGATGGCACAGTGATTAGAGCGCTGGCCCTTAAGTCAGGAGGACCTGAATTCATATCCAGCCTTAGACACTTAATACTTCCTAGCTGTGTGACCTTGGGAAAGTCACAACCCTAATTGCCTCAGCAAATGAAAAAAAAAAAGAGATAGATAGATAGATAGAGAGACAGAGAGAAGATACCCATCATAGCTCCTTAGCCGCTAGACTTACCAGCTAAAATTGCTGGAATCTCAGAAGACTTCAAGTAGAAAATACACACACACACACACACACACACACACACACACACACACACACACGTATGTGTATCTCTAGTGTTATAGAGATACACATATCTCTATATGTGTATTTCTACACATATAGTATAGTGGTTCTCAAACTTTTGTTCTCAGTATTTTTATATTATTAAAAATTAGTGAGAATCTGTTCAAAGAGTTTTTATTTATGGGGGATTATATATATTTATATTTATATATCTATGTAGATATAGATAGATATAATTTCTATATTAATTCTAATTTCTATATATATTCTATTCTATATACAGATCTAATTTCTAAAATTAGAAATTTCTAATATTAGAAATAAAACTATTTCTATTAAAATATTAGAAATAAATTACCATATTAGAAATAAAAACTAATTTGAATTTGTAAACCCTCTAGAAGGGTTTTAGAGGCTTCCAGAATTCTCTGGACCACATTTTGAGAACCACTATTATAGGGTAAAGGCAACTGAGCCATTTTTTCCTGTTTCTTTTCTCTGTGTTCTAGCACTGCTATGTTCCTTAGGATAAAAAAAAAATTGCTTTGCCAAAGAATCCTGAGACCTTTGGTAAATCTAGGAGATGTGGTCAGATGAACAGACATCATCAGAAGACATCAGACAATAATCTGGTGAAAATCTACTCAAGTGGCACAAGAATTGGGTGTTTTGGGTCTATTGGTGAGTATTTTCAAGCCAAGCCAAGAGGCATTTATTCAGCATTTATCATGGCTCAGGCATTCTGCTAAAAAATGGGGATACAAAGAGAGGCAAAAAGACATTATTAAAAATTAGTGAGAATCTGTCCAAAGAGTTTTTATTTATGGGGGAATTATATATATTTATATTTATATATCTATATAGGTATAGATATATAGATTTATATTTATATATCTATATAGATATGGATATATTTATTTATCTCTATATAATATGTATATAGATATAGATATTGCTTTCAAGAAACTTACATTCTATCGGGAAATTACAAATAATTAGGTATACACAAGATCTGTATGAAGCAGATGGAAGGAGCTCTGAAAAAATAAGGCATTAGTAGTTAGGGGGCCTGGGAAAGACTTTCTGGAATAGGTATAATTTTCAAATCTGATAAAAGCTAGACTAACGATCTAGGATTGACTTTCCGGATTCACCCCTGGATGTCTTTGTGACCTTGGAAAAGACACTTATTGTCGCTTTCAAGTTAAAATTAATCTACCAGCTATTTCTTTACCTTGTTCTTCCTCCCCCATCTAATCTCGACTCATTTCATTTGGGCTAGGCACTCTAAAGAATGAAGGCAGATGCAAGGCTGTGGCACGGCATCAGAGAGATAGGAAGGAAGGTATTGCCCCGGCTGCTAGAATGGCATCTGCTGAAAATCATCGAAGATGGGAATGAAATACATGTGCTAGCCACCTCACAGAATTGCTGTGAGAATCCAGACAACATAGCATATGTAAAGTGCTTTGGAAATTTTAAAGCTCTCTATAAATGTCAGATGTTATTATTATTAGGTAGAGTAAATTGGGCTCCCTCAGAGTCATAATTCCTGTTAAACTGTCTGCATGGCCACGCGTGTCACAAAAGATCCCCACGAACTCCATTTTTCTACCCAGTAGCTTCTCTTGTAATAATTACTCAGACTTCTCTGTTTATGTCTCTTGGCTTTCCCCTTCCTTTTCATGAAAAGTAAGTCAACGCCAGGAAGATGGAGAACTCACTGGGGTTAGGAAGCCCTGGTCTTTAAGAGGAAGAGAAGATGCTGAAATAGAGATGCACCAGTCATCAGCAAATTTTGAAACAAGTCACACTTGTCTTTGATGGCCCTGACCCTTGAGAGTCCAGTGCTTTCCACCTGCTCAAAGCCCTTCATTTTTGGTACTCCCACAAGGCTTGCCCTCCTTAGAAATGTCCTATGCCTCCAAATTTCCTCTTATCCTTCCCTTCCTCCAGCAGAAGTCCCATTTCCTTATTGCATCTAGGCTAGGAAAGCAATCTGATTAAATTAATCCCCATTGAATTGTGAGTAACTCTCCCACCTTTCTTGTTAACTCAAATGAATGAATCTCGAATTGGTGGAATCTCAAGCAGTATCAAGGAAATTGAAATGTGTGTGTGGGTAAGGGGATGTGGAGGGGTGGAGGCTCTTTCTGTCAAGTCATACCAATTAGCCAGCCAAGGCTGGCTCTAGAAAAGGGTAGGAAAAGGAGCATTTGACCCCATCCAACATGCTCCC
>JAJPUD010000917.1:275207-346914 GCA_023553655.1 Myrmecobius fasciatus
GAAAAGATGAGAGGAGAGAGAGAGAGGAAGGAATGGAAGGAGGGAGGAAGAGGGAAGAGAGGAGGGAAGAGAGGGGGAAAGAGGGGGGGAGAGAGAGAGGGAAAGGGAGAGGGAGAGAGAGAGGAAGAGGGAAAGGAAGAGAGAGAGAGAGAGAGAGAGAGAGAGAGAGAGAGAGAGAGAGAGAGAGAGAGAGAGAGAGAGAGAGAGCAGCCTCTGCAGAGAGAGATACACTGGCTGTGGGGGAGGGCTCCAGGGAAACGGACGGGTTTTGGATTTCCTCCCCATTCTGGATCAGTGAGGACAGTGTAGGATCCTAAGGCCGGAATTTATGCTCCACACTCAGAGATAGGAAAAAAGACCCTTTTCTTCTGCTTGATATATTTAGTAACGACCTTAAAGCGTCTGTGAGGCTGAATGAATTGGTGCATTTCGCTGCATTGGGAAGCAGCTGCCACTGTTCAGACAGGAGGAGGGAAGGATGGAGGGGGCAGGGAGATATTAAGGAGGGAGGGAAAGGCAATGAGAGGAGAGAAAAGAGGGAGAGAAAGAGGGAAATGAGAGTAAAAGAGAGAGGAGGCAAAGCACGAAAAAGGAAGGACTGGGAGGAGAGCCGGCGATGCAGGGAAGGGCGTTTTATCAGGAGCCCGAAGCCCCGAGCAAAGCCCGGCAGTTTGCTGGGCTGAGATCCATTCCTGGGTGGCTGTGGAAGGGTCAGCAAAAGGGGAAGGGGTGGGGGTGGAGAGACACTCCTGTGAAATCTGGTTAAATGGTAGTGCTTAAGGGCCCTATGGAGGAATCCAATTCGCTCCCAAGGAGATTGTCTACAAATTTATATGTCGGCATTTAACACAAAATGCTTCTGGACCAATCCCAGGAAGGAAAGAAATCTCAGACCCTGGTTGACTGCTTCCCTCTCTTCTCCCTTGGTCCCCCTCCCTCCATATTCCCCTGCATCCCCCACTGAGGAGCAGAGATGGGAGAGAGAGGAAAGAGGTTCCTTAGTTCACAGACTATAATTCAGGAGCTCTCAGCTCCCTCCCTTCCTCTTCCCTCACTAAAGATGGGGGCAGCTGGGGGCTGAGGAAGGAGAATTTCCAGCCTTTTTTTCCCTTTTTCCTTGTGCCAAAAATGCTCCCTTTTCTTCATTAGGGAAGTTACTGCAAAGGGTCCAACCTTATGAGCTTCAAAGGAAAGGGAGGTTTAACCCTTTCATCACTCTGGACAAGGTGGGAGCAGTAACAACTATGCTGTTTTGTCCTTCGTTCGGAAAAGGACCAGGACATCAGGGAGGGGGTGCCATGACATGCAAGCGAATTGGATTTGAGGGAAGGAGGGCTGTGCAAGGTCACCGGCCTCACTTTCCCCTCCAGAGACATCTGGGTCCAGTGGCCAGATACAGATCAGGAGGACTGGAGATGGCCTTGAAGGCCCTGGGAGACCTTGGTCCTTGTAAGCTATAGTGACATGTTCTAAGGCCCTTTCAAATTTCATTGAAAAAGATTACATGGTAGTGGCCATGATGACAACAATATTAATAGCTTACAATTTTAACAGTGCTTTATGATGAATAAGCACTTTACATATAGAATCTTTTTAAATTATTATAACAACCCTCTGAACCAAGGAGGTGAGATCTCCAGTTCACAGGTGAGGAACCTAAGATCTTGAGAGGGAAGCTACTAGCCCAAGACCCCTTAACTTCTTAGTATCTATAGAGAAAACTAAAACTCGTGCCATCTGACTTAAATCTCACTCTGCTGTGTAGTTTCTCTCTCAAGGACCCAGGAGGCTGCTCTGGTGTTGTCAAACCCATGGGCTGGATGGAGCCCCAGTGAGAAGCCGGTCTGCAGAACATTTGGGATGGAGAAGCTCTAGCCACATCATCCAGCCTTAGAAGTGAGTTTCCTTTCTGTACGAGCTGCTGGTTCCCCTCCTCCAACCCCAACCCAAAGAGAGCATA
Source organism: Myrmecobius fasciatus (assembly GCA_023553655.1). Classification (NCBI taxonomy): domain Eukaryota; kingdom Metazoa; phylum Chordata; class Mammalia; order Dasyuromorphia; family Myrmecobiidae; genus Myrmecobius; species Myrmecobius fasciatus. The sequence goes on from JAJPUD010000917.1 coordinate 277,168, forward strand.
CACCCCGATAAGGGAGACATCCCTCCTCACTGGCAGAGAGAAGCAAGCTCCAGGACCAGAATTCTTAGCTGTCTTTGTGTTATGGACCTTTTGGCCTGTATGTGAAAACTATAGGTCCTTTCTCAGAATAATGTTTTTAAATGTACAAAATAAGCCAAACAGGATCATTAAGAAAACTATGTTAAGTTGAAATAAAGATGTAATTTTTTCTTAACTTCATTGATCCTCTGAAATCTAACTCCTTCTCTAGAGTCTGAAAGTCAATAGATCCTCGTCACTAAGCCATTGAAGGTTAATTAGTAATGTCATAGCTCCCACTCCTGATGCATGCTACTTACCTGTGTGACCCTGGATAAATCACTGGACCTCTGAGGATCTGTGCTCTCAAGTGCAAGACTGGGGAGGGGGAGATTGGAGGCCCACTGAGGTGCTTTCCAGTTCTGACTTGTTATTTCTGCTGGTGCTCTCCCTCCCCTTCCTGCACCGGCTCTGCTGGCTGCCTTCCTTCTCAGGGGTCAGACTCCCAGATCCTTCCTGGCCAGGGAAGTCACCCACAGGACCAGTGATAGGAACACCCCAAGTCAGAGAGATACCCAAGTCTACCCACCAAGGCTCTTTGCTTCCAATGACAACCCAAAGACAGGATGTCCCATCCTGAAACAGTGGTTGGAGTCAGGAGGACTTGATCAAATACACCTCCAATGCTAATTAATTGTATGGCTCTGGGCAAGCCATTTATCCTCAGTCTCAGTTTCCTCATATGTAAAATAGAGATAATATGAGCACCTACTTCCCAAGATTGTAGAACCAAATGGGACATTTGTAAAGGGCTTAGAAAAGTGCCTGGAACATAGTAGGTGCTTAATAAATGCTTGTTTCCTTTCTCCTGCTGCCAGAATAAACCAGGGAAAGAATCTGGGCCATCACAGCCAAATACTGCCTAATTTGTACTAGAAGGCTAGTGAAGACTCCTATTCAGGGAAATATTCTTGGAACCAGAGACAACTGAGACCCCAGGCTTTCAGTTTCTTCCCTTTAAAATAAGAGGTGGGTATTTGGTCTCAATGGCTTCTGAAGCCCCTGTTAGCTTTATGATGTCATTAGTCTAATCCCAGCCTCCTTCTTGAGGAGCAGAAAAGCAGTCAGTTCATTTGTAGTAGCTGATTAGGTATCCTGCTTGTTTATAAATGTCGACCAATAATAATAATAATAACAATCTGTTTCCATAGATGATTCCATCTGAACCTTAAAACAACCCCAAAGCTGGAAGGTGGGGTCACTATTATTGTCCCCATTTTATTGAGGAGGAAGATGAGACTCAGAGAGTTTACTTGATTTGTTCACAAGCAAGTGGATTAGCTGACTCTAAACCCACATCTTTGAATCCTAGTCCTGTGTTCTTCCTGCTCTAGATGAAAGAACTCCAGGGAAACACAGAGTCTCAGAAGGAAGTCCAGAATCCATCTGGTCATAAAGTCATTGTTCTTGAGCCATTTCAGTCTTGTCTGACTCTTCATGACCCCATTTGGGGCTTTATTTATACTAGAATTATTTGCATTTCTTTTTCCAGCTCACTTGACAGATGAGGAAACTAAGGCAAACAAGGTTAAGTGATTTGCACAGGGTCACAGTTGCCCATAAGGTTGGGGGATAATCTATCATGTACTGGTAAAAATCTTGGACATCATGAGTCTATCCTCTCCTCTCCTCATTTTATAGATGAGGAAACTGAGACCCAACAATATTAGTTAAGTCACATACTTAGTAAATATTGAAGGCGACATTAGAATCTAGGTCTTCTTGATGTCGTCTAAACACTACTATCCATGATGTTTCCAGTACATATGCATCTGAACAAGAACCTCTCCTTCTATTATGTACCCAACAAGCAGACATCCGTCATTGGCTCGAAGACCTCATGATAGACAACTCACCATTTCCACAGATTCTCCATTTTTGGGTAATTCTTTCCAAGAAATTTTTCCTTTGGAACATCCAGTCAGTCACTTTTATTTAGTGTTTAGAGTTCAAGGAGGAAGCTGCAGAGGCAAAGTGAGATCCGGATTGCCTCCACAAGGGAGGAATCTCCCCATTTTGGAAGTCTTCAAGCAAAGGCTGGATAATCCACCAGTAAAAGTTCCATTCAGATATGGGTTGGTGTAGATGGACACCAAAATCCTTTCTAACTCTGCAATTCTGTGATTATTCCTTGAGCTTTGAAGAAAGCAGTATGTGATGTGTTAGATTTAAAAAATAAGGAACTTTTAAAAAAAGGATTATTTCAAATTTTAGTATACTTAAATAATGGAGGTACCTAGATAGTGAAGTGGAAGAAAGACACATTTGATCTGAGTTTGAATCCTACCTAGTTGTTATAATAAAGTCACTTAACTTTACTCAGCCTTGGTTTCCTAATATGTAAAATGGGGATAATATAAGCAATTTCACAGGTTGTTGTGAGGATCAAATGATATAACATGTAAATTGCTTTGAAAATATTTAGGTTTCTATATAAATTCCAGCTAATATTCTCATATATTTATTTACCTATTATTATATTTATTATACATTCTAATATCATTATTGGTTTTGCTGTTACTGTTATATAAAGCTCACCACTTCAGTTATCTTGAGCCCAGGAATCATTACTATCTGAAATGCTAAATACTTATTAGCAACTTCCATAGAAACTATATTCTGACCTTTGGGGTGAATGTCACAGCAAATGGCAGATCTATTCACTAAATATTTCTGTGTTTTGAGTATTGACCTGAGGCTTCCTTCCTAAGTTAGAAATGGATTCTCCTGAATCAGCACATTTGGAGGCGATCCCTTAAAAGTGGGGAAGGTCCCAAGAGTGCTTTGGCTAGTTATTAAAATGACCTCGCATGTAAAGATTTTTCATGAAAATGATACAACATCTCTTTAACTAGAGGCAAATTGTCATGTCTGGAATAAGGGCAGTGATTACAAGAAGGGCACCTAGCACTTTGAGAGTAAGATTCAAGAGCATCTGGAAGTCCTGGTTGGGAACCTGCTTTCTGCTCAGTCTTTATGAGTCAGAGCATCACACAAAATCCCTTAATTGGGTTTACCAAGTGTCCATCCCTGGAGAATTATCTCTTAAGCGATTGTTCCTTTTAGCTCAACACAAGCACTATTCAAAAATATTGTAAAGTATTTTAAGAACCTCCTAACTTGTAAGCATTTGGGCTGACAAATTTAATTGGTGGTTTTATACTCTGACAAATGTAACACTCCAAAGGCTTGGGTTCAAATTATGGCTATTTGGGGATAATAATATCTCTGATACTCATCTACCTCAGAGGATTGTTTTGAGGAATATGTCTAATAAAATGCCATATACTCTCTTCAACAAAGAGATGTTTCAAACCAGTTCCAATTGTTCAGTGATGAAGAAAGCCATCTATACCCAGAGAGAGGACTGTGGGAACTGAGTGTGGACCAAAACATAGCATTTTCACTCTCTATTGTTGTTTGCTTGTGTTTTGTTTTCTTTCTCAGTTTTTTTTTCCTTCTTGATCTGATTTTTCTTGTGCAGCAAGAAAACTGTATAAATATGTACACATATATTGGATTTAACATATATTTTAATATATTTAACATGTATTAGACTATATGCCATCTAGGGGAGGGAGGATGGGAGAAAGGGGATAATTTGGAACAGAAGATTTTGCAAGGATCAATGTTGAAAAATTACCCATGCATATTTTTGTAAATAAAAGGCTTGAATAAAAAAGGGAATTTTATATAAATGTGATGTCATCAGAGTGTTATTCTTTTACACATAATAGAACTTAATTTTTTTTTTACTGAATGAAAGGAGGGAGGAAAGAAGGAAGGGTATCAGCCGCCTGGGACATGCAATAGGATGCCTGAGGAAGCTTATAGGGTAAGTTGGTTGAAGGTCCTGCTGAAGGTTTCCTAAACCTTATTAAATGTTTGTTGAGTAGACGGACTGAGGGGAAGGAAGGGAGAGAATGTGTTTCCATCCTGTAGGAAGTAGCTTTCCCTGTCCCACACATGGCAGATACATTTTACACTCTTCTCCACATCACCTGATCCACTGAAAATATGATATAATAGGGGTAAAGAAGGTGAGCCCCTCTCCCACAGTATATTGGACTGACCCTCAAAAATCCATCTCCCCTCCTGGGAATTGCCCCTGAAGGTTCCAGTACAGCAGATCCGGGTGGGGATGCCTCCTGTCCTGTCTTTGTGTCTTGGCTCTGACTTTTCCCCTGACCACAAAGATCTCCCCTTTTACTTATGTCTTCCCGAATGCTCAGAATTTCTTCAAATCTAAGTTCAAATACTGTCCTTACTTGGTTCCCTCAACCTCTAATTGCTAATGTTTTGAGTCTGAGATTACTTTCCATCTACATATTAAAGGAACCTAGTTACTTACCTCCTGTATACAGTTAGAATATAAGTTCATAGAGGGCAGGAATCTTTTTGTCTATCTTTATATTCTCAGTGCTTAGCACAGTGCCTGGCAATTGCTAAGCATCTAATAAATGCATATTGATAGACTGCCCTCCTCTTCTCTTAACCTTCCTTCACCTCCCCTCCCCCAGAGTTTCCCCCCCCCCTTATAGAAGAGTAAGGAAACTTTCCTGAATCAAGAAAGAGCTTTATTCCTGAATAGATGAGAAAAGGTTGAAACATTGGGAGTATTTAGACTGGAGAAGACTGGCTGGAACATGACTATTCCTGTTACTAATTAGCTGCATGACCTTGAGCAAGACAGTTTTAGGCATGTCACTCTAAATATCAGTATCATTCCAATTCAGAGTTTATTGTATACCTAAAGTATACTCAGGCTTTTTTTGTTTGTTTGTTTGTTTATTTGTTTGTTCACTTGTTTTGGTCCTATCTGACTCTTCCTGATCCCATTTTGAGGTCTTCTTGGCAAACTTACTAGAGTGGTTTATGATTTCCTTCTATAGCTCATTTTACAAATGAGGAAACTGAGGCAGACAGGGTTTAGTGACTTGCCCAGGGTCTCACAGCCATTTGGGGCTTACTTGGCAAAGATAATGAAGTGGTTTGCCACGTCCTTCTATAGCTCACTCAGGCTCGAGAAAGCGACAAAGATTAAGGTAAGACTCTGCCTTCAAAGCGCTTTCATTCTAGGGCATGGGGGGGGTGCACAAATCGGCTAGGCTAGGTGACCTTTCTGATTTTAAGCTCCTATGATTTGCCTTTGCTCAGGTTAATAGTCGAGGGGCAGCTTGATGAATAAGGAAGTCATTACACCATTTTCTTCTGAGAAAGAGAAAAGCAAGAGAAATTCTGGCTTCATAGAATTGGTTTTGCTATCAAGAATGAAAGCCTAAACTAACTCAACAAGTTCCCTATTGGAATTGATGAGTACCTCATGACTCTATATCAAACTGGCAGGGAACCAATATGCCACAATCATCAGTATGTATGGCCTGACTCTGGATACTGCTTTCAAGACAAAGGAGGAATGTTATAGCAGACCGACGACTCTGTCCTTCTGATGTTCAGGGGCTGAAGAAGGAGAAGAGGTGGAGGCAAAAATCCACGATTCTGCATGATTTAACTTCAGAGGGTGGAGGGATTTGAACCTTTGTAAAACCGTAGTCAGTAAGGGAGGAGAGGAAAGGTTAATTGTAAAGACACGTACTTCTTGACAAATGGACAGATCATGAACCAATCTCTAAGGTATAAGGAAGAAAGCACTTCTCTCAGAGCCAGAAATGGTCTGGTTTTGAATCCTGTCTCTGACACGAACTCTGTGGCTACCTGAAAATCATTTAAACTTGGTTTAACATAGGTCTGTAACATGAGGATAATAATACTACTTCATGGGGGGCAGTGGATAGAGTGCCAGGTTTAGAGTCAAGAACTTTGAGGGGTTTGCCCAAGGCTGTGTCATTCTCAAGGTCACGCAACTAGTTAGCAACAGGTACAAAGTAGTCATATTCCAGATCTGAGTTCAAATGTGGCCTCAGACACTTATTAGTTGGGTGACCCTGGGCAAGTCACTTAACTATGTCTGCTTCAGTTTACTCATCTGTAATGAGCTGAAGAAGGAAATGGCAAACTCCTCCAGTATCTCTGCTAAGAATACCCCAGCTAGGGCACAAAGAACTGAAATGACCAAACAGCAACCACCTACTCATAGGGTTGTGGGGAAGATTAATATTTTTGTGGAGAGAGTAGGATCCAGATCTGTGAATCCTGCTTCAGACACTCACTAGCTGTATCAACTCCTGTGCTTTCCTATCATTTTCAGGATCAAATAGATAATCCTCTGATTGGCATTCAAAGTCCTCTGCAACCCAGCACACTCCTCCCTTTCCAATCCTCTTACACTTTACCTCTCTCTCCTCTCTCCCTACCCCCATAACCTTCCCTCCCCATGCATTCTGTGATCCAGGGATTCAGTCTAGTTCCATGCAAAAAACCAATCCCTCTCCATTCTCCAGGCATTTTCACCCAATCAGTTTAGATGGATAATATTCGAAGCTAGCCCTTCCTGATTTCAGGACATTTTCTCTGTCCACTCTGCCACTCGGTGCCTTTCTTTGCAAACTTGAAAGTGCTACCTAAATGTCAGCTATTATTACTATTATGCCAAATAAAACATCATGAAGTTGTTTTTGAGCTAAGCAGTGGCCTCTGGGGTGTCTTGTAGCAGTAGGAACACTGGACCCAAAGTCAAGGGACCAAGTCAGAGCTAGAGTGACTGGCATGGAGTATATTTGCTCTCTGCTGTCCCTATGACAGGTCCATGTGATAGAGTTCTCTTTTCCCCACTATTAGAACTCTCTACTTCCTCCTCAGGGGTTAAGGACCATCAGCTAAACCAAAGGGTGACTCTAAGGGCCATCCTTGTCCCCCGGCATGACTACTCCCAGAACAGACTGTCCTCTCCCCAACCTCCCTGCTCATCTCTTCCCTCTCTCATCCCCCACCTCCACCCCATATTTCCTCTGCTAAAAGTCATCTTAGCAAGCGACAAAATCATCACGCTGGAATGCCATGTACTGGGGATAAGGGCAACAGTTACAAGAAGGCTGTCTGGCACCCAGGAGAGATGGGAGGGCTGAGATTCAGTCGCTATAATTAAAACGGAGCAAGAGATTTGGTTCTAAGTTCTGCTAAGTTCTAAGTTCTAAGAGATCTAAGTTCTGCTCCTCACTAACTATGTGATCTGAAGCAAGTGATGACCTCAGTTTCCTTATATGTAAAATTGGGGTAACAACATAAGCTTTGCCTGACTCTCAGACTTATTATGAGGATGAAGTATAATAATTGATGTAAATAGATTTTGAAAACTGTAAAGTGCCATAGAAATGGAAGGCAATATTATATAAATGTCCATGCCTGGGGTTACGAATATATCTGTTATATAAGCAATGCCAAGAACCAATGGATATATTTATAATATATTATAAGATATGAGACTGACTAACGACTCATTTGCTTGGTTATGTCTCTTAAATGGAATCCTAAATGGCAGAGTCAGCTCCTTGCTTCAAGAGGTGATCTATTCCCTCATCTGTCCTGATAGCACTTTATATTTATCTTAAACACTTTCCTTATTCTCATTTGTATACAGGTCTGAGCTTCCCTACTGGATGGGAGGTGGGGATAGGGACTGTGTCTTAAACATATCTTATGTTTACTTACTAAGAATACTTAGTGTTCTGCTCACAGTCAGCCCTTAATAAATGGAATGGATAACCCTGGAAAAAATTATCTTGATCAAAAAGCAGTGTCAGGGGCAGCTAGGTGGTGCAGTGGATAGAGTACCAGCCCTGAAGTCAGGAGGACCTGAATTCAAATTTGACCTCAGACACTTAAAACTTCCTGGCTGTGTGACCCTGTACAAGTCACTTAATCCCAACTGCCTCAGCAAAAAGAAAAAAAAAAGGCAGTGCCAGAGGACTAAGGACCTGGTCCAAGGTTCAGTCAAGCCCACTCAGCCTTCAGAACTTCAAGATATCCAAAGCCATAGTCAAATAAGCAGCTTTGAAGAAGCAGCTATGAGAAAAAGAGTAGAGGGAACATCGAAGGATTTGTGTGTATGGTCTATCCTATTAGAATCCAAGCTTTTTGGTTTTGTATCTTCAACATCCAGCACATAGTAGATGCTCAACAAATGCTTGCTTAATTAATAGATTTCACTTAGTGCATTTCATTTTTCCCCAATTACAAGTAAAGATAGTTTTCAGCATTCATCTTTGTAAGATTTTGAACTTCAATTTTTTTTCCTCTCTCTCCATTTGCTCCCCCCTACCCAGGACAAGAAAAGTGATATAGGCTATACATATACAATCATTTTAAACATATCTCCATATTATTCATGGTGTGAAAGAAGAATCAGAACAAAAGAGAAAAAGCATGAGAAAGATAAAACAAAAAAAATTAAAGAAAGTGAAAATAGTCTTCGATCTGCATTCAGACTTCATAGTTCTTTCTCTGAATATGAATGGCATTTTCCATCACAAGTCTTTTGGAATTGTCTTAGATCACTATATTTCTGAGAAGAGATAAATCTATCATAGTTGTTGATCATATATTTCAGAACTTTACAGTCTATTTTTGTTCAACCCAGATAAAAAAACTAAGGCCCAGGGAGATTGTCATGCTCAAACTTATATAAATACTAAGTGGCAAAATCTGGATTTGAATCCAAATCCTACACTCTTTCCACATAACACAATGCCCCAATTCAAAGAAGATCCGTTCTTGGAGGGTAGCAATGTAATATGGAGAAAAGAGTATTGAATTTAGAGTCAGAAATCTCGGTTTAGATACTGGTCATCATGTGATTCTGAGCAAGTAACATTATACTCCAAGCCTCGATTTTCTACCCATAAATGGGATAGTGTTACCACAAAGGATAACCATGAGGATCGAATAAAATGGTGTGTGTAAAATGCAATGTAAACCTCAAAACTCTATATAAATGTCAGATATCAGCAGCAGCATTTGGCAAATATAGCAGGCAGGAAGAAAGCAATTGGCTTGCTCGCCATTGCAAATCCCCTAAAAATCCGACAGTACAAATCTGGAGACTTTCCCCAGTGACAATTGCTGTAGCTGTTGCTAGCAAATCTAGGGATGTGATACAAATTGAGGAGCAAAAGAACTGCCCTCCTCCTCAGCCTTGTGCATTCCCAAAGCTCCTATCTTAAACACAAAGCACATCACCATCCTCCTCATCGATATTTTACCTGTTGATCTTTAATCATCACATAGTTTCCTCTCAGGGACTGGTACCCATAGTGCTTTGAGGTTTAACAAGTATCAGCTGGCATTGAGGAGGATTTCCTTCATCAGTATCTCATTAGAATTGATCAATTTGATTTTTTTCTTAACCTACCAAAGCCGTACTCTAGGCAAACCACTTGGATCTGGTCATTCAGCAACCATCTTTGAGCACAAGCATATATAAAATCTTGTGACTTTTATCAATTGCATATTCATATTTGTTTCCATTGCATACACTTTCATAAATTATTCATTACATGTTCTTGATATCTCCCCATTAGACTATAAACAACAGGAAGACCAGGATCCTATCATATTCTTTGACTCCCTTTTCACTCAAATAACATAATATAGCCAGATGTGCTTTGTAATCTATAAAATAATGGACAAACATGAGCTATTATTACTATTATCCCACCATCAAGTACTTTGCACACAATGGGTGCTCAATAAATGATGCTGCCTGCCTGGCTCCATCAAAGCCACCATTATTAATGCCAATGAAGAGGCTCTAAGATTCACCATCAAGAACCATGACTGGGTTGATGGTTTAATGAAGAGATATTGGAATTGATTGACTCCAAGTAGAAGGCTTTTAGCACCTGGCAAACTGACATCAACTACAAGTGAAAGAAATTGAAGCCTCTATTAACCAAGGCAGAAGCTCAATGAAAAACTCATAGCATGAAGAACGGGATGGCAAAATGCAGGTGATATAACATACCACCAACACCTTTGATGGGCAGAGATGTAAGTGCCCAAGCCTTAGGGATTGATATCCTTGAGCTATAGTAATGGAGAACTGCTAAGGGAAAAAGCTGTCACTGCACTATACTTTTCAAAGACCCTAGTTAAAACTCAATTGTGGAAGTGAGTGTTTTCATCTCCTTCTTGGAGCACCCAAGCAGAAGCATCTTCAGAATACCACTGATTCTTGACATGGTAAGGAAAATCATCCAGCAGAGAAAAACCAGACATCTAGGGCCATTGACATTTTTGTTGAGAATTTCTAAATCAGGGCAAGAGAAATGGAATTTTTCTGTATCCTCTCAGCTTTAAGGACTTAGAGAGCCCAAGGACTCTGGTGTCCTCCTAGATGTTAATCATTTTTAAAGAGATAAGTCCAATGTGGAAATTTGAGATAACACATTATTCAAAAGTATCCTTAAGACAGCTAGGTATTACAGTATACAAAACACTAAGCTTTGAGTCAGGCAGAGCAGAGTTCAAATCCTGCCTCAGATATTTAATTGTTGTGTGACTCTAAGTAAGTGTCTTAAATACAAAATAAACAGCTTCCAGAGGGAGGGGTGAGACTCATGTTAGAAGATCTTGTATGAACATTCAGAATCTCAACTAAGAGTACCTTCTTCTGGGGCAGAAAAAGGGAACTAATGAGAGATAACAAAAGATAAGGGGAGATGGAGCTAAGTGAGAAAAAAATTCTGTGATTCAATTGGAATTTGATTTGATGTAGTCTTTTAGTCTTCTAGAGATAACAATCAGTATATTAAATTACTCAGCCTCAAGTATCTCATTTGTAAAATGAGAAGATTGGTCCCAATGGTCCTTCTAAGGGACCCTCCAAGATCCCTTCCAAGGAGAGAGGAACTGTCCTTCAGCACCAAGGAGCCCACTTGTTCAGTCCTCAATCGAGATGTCCCATCAAAGTAGGATTGACTCCCTTTACCTCTTGCTAGTTATGGGGGGGGAGGGGGAGAAGAGATGATGGGAACCAATTTGGAGTGGTTTTATTTAATAACCAAAAATTGTTGGCTGACCATTAATGGGCATATCCTGTTGAGAATTAGCACTCCCACCTTGATTCTTCAAGAAAAGCTGTGTAAAACAACTGCTTCATTGCTCTACTCATCACCCCTGTGTTTTCTCAGATCAAAATAATCTTCCCTTGTCATCCATTGTCTTCTAATTGTTGTTCTTTTTATTAAGTGTAAACTTCTTAGGAGCAGGAAATGTCTTATTTTTAAAATTTGCATCCCTCCAGTGTTTAACACAATGTCTGGCACATAGTAAATCCTTAATAAGTGCTTTTTCATTCATTCTTCATTAGTTCTTATTCCAATCAAACATGTTGATATTTCTATCCTTAATTACTGTTTTGGCCAGAAACTGAGTGTTTTCTCCTCCTAGACTGATTTGGTTTTTGTCTAGGTAAAAGAGGCCATTCTTTGCTTCAGTTCTTATTTAACCTTAATCACCAAATGGGTGTTGACTCAGTCATACTGAGATCTATTAAAGACCTTAATTTGAAAAGGACAGGGTCTCCCACTGCACCTAAGGCCATCTCCAATCATCTTTATCTATATCTGGCCCCTGGATCCAGATGGTACTGGAGGAGAAAATGAGGTGACTTTGCATAATCCTTCCTCACTTCAATCCAATTCACTTGCATGTCAAGACATCACCTCCCTGATGTCATGGTCATCTTCGAGACAAACAACAACAGTGAGTGCACAAGAAGACTTAGACAATGAGTACATGTCTAATCCTTTGAGCTTAAGAGAAGATTAAAACAAATTTGGATTTTTGCTTCAGGACTTTTCCTGAAATGGTTGAATAATCTTCCTAAGTGTTCTTACTGTTATGGTCCATTAGCTCAGCCACAAAAAAGGTGAAAGCAAATCACTCAATGGATAATAAATCTCACTTGAATCTGATCTAGATTGAATAGCAGTCTAATCAAGTACCTGAGCTCCAGAATACTGCTGATGCTGTGATATCCAGAAGCACATTTTCAGGTAAATGTTGTCATCTTTCCTAAGACATATAATAAAATGGAAAGGAATCCATTTTGGAGATCATGAGCCTCCCTATCAAATTTAATCCACCATATTTGACAATTCAGAAGGAGGGAGACTAGGAAATTCTGAAAGTTTCTGTACATCGGTTAGCCAGTTAGCTAAACTAGTATTTATTAACTTGCTATACTATGTGCCAGGCACTGTGCTAAGTGCTGAAGATAGAGTAAAAAATAAAAATAAAGCAGTCCCTACTCTCAAGCAGCTCACAGATAACATGAAGACTCTGAACATGTATAAACAAATTACATACATGATAAATTGGAACAGAGGGGAGTCAGTAGCATTAAGGGGGATCAGGAAAGGCTTCTTGTAGGAGGTGGGAGATTGCTGGATGTTGAAGGAAGTCAGGGAAGTCAGGAGGCAAAGATGAGAAGGGAAAGAATTTCAAGAAAGCAACCTGAGGGTATCAATGTAAGTATGGTTATCAGAAAACCAGTGTTCAAAGATCACAACATTCAATTTATAGAAAGGTTACAGCCTCACTAGGCATAATGAATAATTCGGTGACCCAGACAACAGTCATAAGATCTAAGAGTTCTAAAGAAGTATCACTCACTTTATCTGCTAAAAAAAAAGACTTCAAAATCATCCATCATACATGCACATAAGCATCACCATCCTTCTGCATGCTAGGGTCATGATCCTGATCAACCAAAGCTAATTCTGCTCATTACGTCATGCTGTTTGCACTCCCTGTGCTACAAACCTGAAATGAGTTTACTTTGCTCTGCTTGATAAATTCAAGAGAATGGCAGAGAAAGAATTTTAAGACGTAAAAAAGCAAAAAATATAGGAGTAATAATCACCTCTGTGAGCAAGATTATTTCAGGGAATATATTACTTGGACACTAGCAAGCACAATTTCCTAAAGTAAGAGGAGGAAAACTAAGTCTAGGAGAAATGAGATAAAGCAATCAACAATCAGATACAATCAAATAATCAAATGTTTTGGATGGGCAATTTGTCCCAGATATGGTGGAAATAGTATGAGGGGATGACTATAAGAGAATGTAACTGATTGAAGGACCCAGAACTTAGACATTCAAATGAGTATTGTTCTTAGAAGTAGGGTAATGGAAAGAATAATAGTTTGAGAGTCAGGGGACATCAGTTCAAGCTCAAAACTCATTTCTATCTATGAAACCTAACCTCCATTTACCTTAGTTTCCTTATTTGTAAAATGAGGAGATTAGATTAGATGGCCTCTGAAGTCTCTTTCAACTCCAAATCTATGAGCCTATGCTGCTCTGGATCCTATTATGTCTTGAATTTCCCTCTAGCAATAGCCCATTCTTTTAAGTAAGCACAATGGCAGCCAGTCTTGTTCCTTGAGAGTGGATTTGATTTCTGGAAATAATGCAGTCATTCAGAATCAAGAGTACTAAAAGCTAGCATACCAGGGATACTGTTTTGGGTTAAAAATAAAGTGCTAGTATTTGTAAATGAACTGATTTTCTTGTGTGACAAAAAACTGTCTTTAAAGGTAATTCCAAAAGAGATTTTCCCAAAACATTTTGGGCAATGGCAACATTGTTAGAATAAATGTATGGTTCCAAATGGATCCCTGATTTGTAGGTAGAATATTTTGTATGTTTGCTTTAAAAATAGATTTACCTACAAAATATTACATTAGCCATGTTTACTTCAATATAGGTGAGACCACCCAAAAGACATCATCTTCATCTAATGAGAGATTACCAAAGACACTCAGTTTTTAGTCATTCCACATTTTTCAGTTATCTCTGATCATCTGTTTGCTGACCCTTCATTTCCATCTCACCAGGCAGCTAGTAATATAAACACATAGCTAAAAACCTACAAAAAGAGAACTCAGTTCCTCATGTTTCTAACAAGTATAATGGGTGTTTTTCACATCTACTACAGGCCACATCTGGCTGCCAAACTGAACATATACTTTGCTCTAGTCACTGTAGCTAAATGAAACCAGGAATGAGAACAGCTCCTAGTCTATTGAGGAGTAGATTCAGTTTTAGAGTATTTTCCACTCACAAGGATGTCTATCTCTCACAAAAACAATCTCCAACTCACATGCAGAAATCAGCATGTTTTTTCTTACATCCCTTCATTCAGAAGCCATCCTATTCTCACTGAATCTTGATAGCATCTTGTGTTAGAAAGTTCCAGTGTACTCATTCCATTTCCACACTAGCTGCAGATGTGCGGGCTAAAACACACAGCTGCCTCCCCCTCTATCCTCTGTTGGCAACCTTTCTGAGCCAGCACACCAGAAGAAGGCTATAAAGGTCTGTCTCAGCCAATTAAATTTTTTTAATGGTGTCACTGAATATTCCCACTGCATCACTGCATGGGACTCAAGGTTGGAGTCTGTAAAGAAAGCCTTGGAAATACCCAGGAATGGTGGTCTAATCATTGTTATGAATAATGAGTTCTTATATACCAAGTATGACCCTTCAGGGGGTAGGAATGAATAACATTTAAATTCATAGAGGGCTTTATGGTTGCAAGATGCTTTACATTCTCATTTGAATCTTAGAACAACCTTTGAGATTGTTATTTTTATGAGTATGGGGACTACCTGCATTTGGACAGTCCAGATCCCATCCATACCTCATCCTATGTGATTCTTCCTTAGTACCATTATTTTTTTAATCATCATTTTGAAGATGACTAAAATGAAACTCAGAGAGGTTGGGCAATTTATCAAGATCACACAGCAAGAAAGTGGTAGAGGTAAGGATCAAACTGAGGTCTTCTGACTCCAAGTATTATTTTTATTCCCTTACATTCTTCTCAAAGGCAGATGAGAACTGACTGTGAATAAATAATAACTAGGATGAAGAGGATATAGAAATAACCACCATGTTTTTCAAACCCCAAATTAGAATATGGTCTGACAAAGGATATCCTTTTTGAAGTATATCACACATGGAGTATACTTTTTTTTTCTTAAAATCAGTACTATCCCATTAGTTTTGGAGTCTGTGGTTATCCAGAAAAGACTATACCTTGATTGGAATTTCAGGGCTATCTTTTCTCTTTTCCCCTCATGGAACTGTCTTTCAAATCTTTTTGCCTTCAGTGCACATCTGAGTAGGCAAACTTTCTTAGAAATATAGGCAAAGTTTTATTTGCATCTTTACCTAGGAGTAATATGGTACCCTCCTAGCTATTCCTAGTGGCTGAATTTGATATGTACCTGTGTCTGAAAATCAGTATAGTGTGATAGTATATAGATGGCATAGGGATGAAAGTGCTGTTGTGAAATGAAGATGAGTTCAAAATCTGTTTCAGTTATTCCAGCTGTGACCCTGGGTAAGTTATTTAACCTCTCTCAATTTTGGTTTCCTCATCCGTAGAGGAGGATAAGAATACCTTGGATCTCACAGAGTTGTTGAGACACATGAGATAACATATATAAAGTGCTTTGTAAACCCTAAGGAGCTATATAGATATTTCTTCTTGTTATTAGTAAGTACACTGAGATAGGAAAAAAGAACCTAGCTGTATGACTTTGGGCAAATAGAGAAAGTTCTCTCAGTGCCATGTACCTCTGAGTGCCAGAGCTCATCCCACTTGACCTACCATACTTATGTATATTTTGGGAGAGTACCAGATGATTATACTGTATTTGGTATCCTTAGGTAGACTTAATGCTTACATCATCTACTTGCTTAATGTTACAAGATGAAAAAAGAGACACTAGCTTATTGTTCTCTCTTTTTACCTCTTCCCATCAAAAAATAATTCAAACAAACCTTTATTAAATGCTTACAGTACATAAGACACTGGGGAGACAAAGATAAAAATGAAACAGTCATTATCTTCAAGAAACTTATGTTGAATATGGGACAAAATGGCTTCTAAGTTGTGTTTTTTTCAGAACTGTTGCATTTCCACCTGTCCTCCCCCACCTTTGTACATGCTCAGTTCTTTGTGATATGAACCATGATACCTTTTTTTTCCCCCAAAAGAGTGAAGTCCTAATTATTCAGGTGCTAATTAGCTCCTGGATTACCTACACTCTTTACTTCTCTTTTCTTGTCATATTTTCGATCTCTGAATTTCTTGTTATCACTTTCACCAGGGAAGGGCAGTGATAGGAAGAAGTGGTGAATATAGCTGTAGGTTAGCAGCCCTGGTAAAAGACTTGGTGCAAGGGCAGGTTGGAGTTATTGGTAAGAATGAGATTTTCTTTAATAAACTGTGAATTTCAATTATCTAGTTTCCCCGCAAATCTAATTAGCAGAATAATCAAGAATCTACTGTAACTAGCAAGGCTAAAAAAAAAAAAACAACCTTTTTTTTCTAGGTATGGGCAGCGTTCATCAAAAAAGAATACAGATAAAAAAGAAATTCTGTTGAATTTTTAGATGCAACATATAGAAATGTTCAGTTTATACCATTCCAGGCAAAAAAGCAGGTTAATATCTAGCTAGCACAGTGATTTGCACATAGTAATAACTGCTCAATAAATGCTTTTTGAATCAAGGCAAAATTGTACTCTGGTTCCATATTATGGACAATTATGGGAGGGAAAGAGGAAGACTTTGCATTCTCTTGTATTATTAGTTAAAATTCAAGTTAACACTAGACAGTAAATCTGGACAAGCAGTCAATATCCCTCTATTCTGAAGTGTTTTGCTCAGCCACAATTGAGAAACAGACCTTTTGTTCACCAGGAAACAATGTGCCTGCTTTTATTTTTACATTCAAAAGTTTATTCTTGAAATAAATGTTTCTTACATGGAATTCTTAAAATGTGTATGAAATAGACTTCAGGTTTTTGAAGTCTGATAACTGACTTGTTATAAGATTATTATTATTAGATTGTAAGCTCCTTGAGCAGGGACTGGTTTTTTTTGGACTTTCTTTGTATCTTCAGTGCTTAACATAGTGCCTGGCACACAGTAAGTGCTTAATAAATACTTCTTGATTGACTGACTTATTGTTGCCTGAAAGTCCATTTGACATTCATTTGGGATAGGTTGCCCCACTTTTATATGAATGATTTGGGCTACCTCATTATCTAAGGCTGAAAGTTACATTTGAAACCAACATTTACTGAGACCTTTATTATCTTCAGTTCCTTTGGAAATGAAGTTTCTCTATGACAAAACAGGCCATGTTAAAAAACAAACCACGAATCAAACAAAATCTTTATAATTTGTGGAAGCTGGGTTGTTTGGGCGTGAAGAAAGGATGTTCTAGTCAGCACTGGGTCAGTGGTGGTGGTGCTGTCCATTAGTAAAGTGCTGACAGGCCTTAAAAACCTGGGGAAGGGCCTTCTGAGATCACATAGCCTCGCCCCCTAGGAAAGTACTTCAAAGGTTAAGGACAACCTTAGGATAAGTAGGCAAGGAACCCTAGTGAAGAATCTTGGAAAACTAGATTCTAACTGTCCTGGATAGAAGAAAGAAAAATACAACTCTTTTCAAACATTATTAAGACAACACATTTTAATTCAATTAAGCACCTTCACTATGCTGGATGCTATGGCTGCAAAGATCAGAGGAGAAAAGGATCTATTTTTAAAGAGCATAAAGTCATATAATCTAGTGGTGGTGGTGAATGTATTGTTCATGTGTGCATATTAAAAATATGTTAAAATATTATTAAATATATAGAAACATTGGAATGCAAAGAACATTGGACTCTGAATCAAAAAGCCTTTGTGTGAGAGCCTTGTTCTACCACTTGCCATGTTATGACCTTGAACAAATCATTTAATCTCAGCCTGTTTCCTGATCTCCAAAAAGGGGACACTACAATTTGCCAGTCCCACCTGATAAGGAAAGTGCTCTATTAACTACAAAGCACTATAGAAATGTAAGAAACAATGATAATGGTTAATAATAAATTGAGTAAAAAGAAAAAAGAAGAAGAAAATAATAAATTGGGAAAGTTTAAATAGAATATCATGAGAGATTTGAGAAGAGAGGAATAACTAGTAGGAGAGGCTCAAGAGAGACTATGAGGTAAAGACAGTACCTGACTTAAGGTATTTGCTCTTTTTCATCTGATCTCTTTTTTTTCTCCCCATAATCTGATTTTTCTAAGGAGGGATGTTGCTGACCTTCACAAAAGGTGTCACAGGAAGTTTATGGTCAGATATTCACTAGAAAAATAAAAACATTAGGGGTTGTACAGTTGGCCATTGGTACATTTTGAAGAATCTCACCTTAGATTCTTAGAACATAGATTATGAGAATTTTATCCAACCTTACATAACATCTTTCTCTACAAACTGTCTCACATTCAGCCTCTTCTCAACATTTATACACCTATCACCTTAATTCACTTGGACTATTAAAATGGCCTCCTAATTGTTTTCTTATCAAGGGTCTTTCCAGATTCCAATCCACCCTATTTACAACTGGCAAAGTGCTTTCTCTTATGCATATTTCTGACCATGTCACTTTTTACTCCATCCTAAATCCAGAGGCACTTATTACATCCAGAATAAAATATAGTTTCCTGCATTTGTTTTGCAAAGCCCTTTACAACCTGGCACAGCCTATCTTTCCAGTTTCATTATATGTCAATTCCCATTCCTCACTCAAAATATTCCGCCTTCCATCTCTATGCCTTTGAGTTGTCCTTGCACCTGGAAAGTTCTTCTTCCTTTCTCCATCTCATAAAATCCCTTATTTTCTTTAATATTTACCTAAATCTTTTCCATGAAGCTTTCCCCGATCCCTCCAATAGCAAGTGCCCTCCCCATCCCTAAATGACCCTACATCTATTTTGTCTTTTTTCCTCTACGCATTTAATGTTTATTTCATCTTCCCCAAAAGAATGTAAATTCTTCGAGAGTAGACTGACTTTTTTTGCCTTTTATCACCAATGTCTAGTACTTAATAGGTGCTTAATAAAGTCTTGCTGATTGATCTATTGATTATCTAGTCCAATTCTCTCATTTTACAGGTGAAGAAACTGAGATTCGGGAAAGTTAAATGATTTGCCAAGTGTCATAGGGCTAGTTAGCCAAATCTTCCTGGCTCCTAGATCAGAGTTTTTTCCTTCATATTCATTTCCTTCACATAATCTGAAGCATTGTGCAGGGGGACAGAAGGAGTCCAGACCAGCCAGAAGGATCAGCCCAGCAATATTAGCCAATCAACAATTGACTATTTAAGTCACATACAAAAAAGAGAATGAGTAGAAGGCCTTGCACATAGTAGACACTTGGTAAATATTTGATTACTTGATGACCTCAACATTCAAGGTAGTGTCTAAGTTACATTCTTATTTTGTTAAGTACTCAGAGATATTTTTGTTCTAGACCCCCTCCTCTTTTGATATCCTGGAGTGAATTTCTATGCCTCCTATATCATTTCTTGCTCTAGTGGCAATAATTCTTGCAACAAAATGTTTTGTTAGAGCACGAGCTCTTTGTTGGTAGAGTTGCTATTGTATTTCTTTGTTTGAGGCCTTTTTATTTTTCTAAATCTGATCCAGGTTTTGTTCTACTTTGGTCTTGGTCAGGATAATAAATAGTTTTTCCACACTCAGTGGAATAAATCCATCAGTAAAATAATGAGTTAAATGCTATTCACAGCCTTTATCAAATTTTCAAAGTCTCCTTTCTGAAAAGGATCACCTCAGCAGGGGGTGGGGAAGAGGAATTGTGGTCTGACTTGCAGTACTCTGGCTAAAATAGGATCAGCTTCCAGGGTAGCAAGGGAAGAGATTTGGACTTGATCCAAGGGAAAACTTTCCCCAAATCAAAACAGTTCAAAAGGGGTATTTGGTGATTTCAAGTGATCATTGACTCCACCACCCCATCCCCACAAGAGGTCAACAAACAAAGGATAAATGACCACTGTTCATGCATGTTACAGGAAGGATTCAGGGCTAGCAATGGGTTGAACTAGATCAGGGTAGAGAACCTTTTTTTTTCTGCCAAGGGCCTTTTGGATCCAACAATATCATCAGAACCATACAAAATTATTAACTTAAAAACTCCAGCAGAGGGAGGTTGTTGAACCTTGCTTTTAGCTCATCATGACCTGTGGTTGCCTTGGCAGGACCAGACCAAATGATTTGTGGGTCTTACACAGCCCATGAGTTGTATTAGATGCTCTTTGAAGTCTCTTCCAATTGAAATTCTTCGATAAGATCCTGACTTTAGTTCAGTAAATGACTATTATTTAAAATTCATTTTTTTAAAAAAAAGTTTGGTGGTCATAAGTGATGGTAAGTAAACCCAACAGGCACCTCCAGTGGCTGAAATAATCCAGAATAGCTCCTGATCTCATTCCAAAAATTGAGGATGCTAAAGTGCATGATTTACCTCATGTGTCAATAAAGGCAGGACCATGTTTGATCTTGGAATGCCCTCACTTTCTCAGCTCCCAGATGGCTTTTCAGTCTCAACTTTTTGCTTACCTCTTGGAACAAGAGCAACTTGAGCACAAAAGGATACTGAGGATTGCTCTGTTTTTGATCATGAGGTTGGTGCTTATAAATCATGTTCCACCCCAATTCAATCTGTCCCTTATATGGCTGCCATAGTGATTTTCCTAAAATGCATATTCAATCATGACACTGATCTCCCCAGCCCAACCTAGTCAATACACTCCAGAGGTTTCCTATTACCTCCAAAACCCTTCTCTGTTTGGCATTTAAAGCCTCCATAACTTGCCTTTGTATCCATAACATAGAACCTAGGACCTAGTAGATATTTAATAAATGTTTGGAGAATGAATAATGTTCAGAGTTGATGGGTAAGGGAGACAGAATGTTGTTTGATCTGTCCTGTGAATATACTTCCCTGGTCAAACCCTGTCAAATGCCCATGACCTTGGATGGAATTGTTCAAAGCTGGGGTCTCAAATCTTCAATGCTCCTCTGCCAAGAGGCAGCAGCAAATGGATTTGTTCCAATGAAGGCAGCTTTATGCACAGACTTCTCTTTTCCCTTCCTTCTCATCCACATATTGCTCTCTCCACCCCTGCTCTTCGTGCCTGTGACACGGCAGCATTTTGGCAAGGTAACATTCCGCCATTTCTAAACATCCAGGTAAAAAAGCACTTCCTAAACATGATATTCTCTCAAATCCTCAGGCATGGCCATTAATACCTTCATGCATAGCTTTTACCTAGCTGAGAACAGATGCAAGTGAACTAGGTTAGATATGGCAAAATCTGAACTAGGAACTCTTCACCGAGGTCCATGGATCCCCAAAAGAACTCAGGAAGGGGATTTTAAGGGGATTTCATGGACTTAAATCAGAAAAATATAACCTCTTTATTTTTACTACCCTCTAACTGAAATTTAGCATTTTCTTCAATTTTGAATTAAAAAAAACCCAAATCCAAAGATATTCTTTTGAGAAAGGATCACGTCAGAATGCCAAAGAAGGTTAAGAACTCTTGAATCAAGTAATATTTGTTTTTGTCACTCCTACCTTCCCACTCTTATTTTGGTCTCCATCATCCCCCACCTTGCCCCCAGCTCCCTGACCCAAAGATGAAATTAATCCAACATTTGCTATTATAAAACTGGTAAGTACTAAATCCTTTTGCACCCAGAAAACTGGTAAGAAGTCAGAAGAAAACAATTTCATAGAATAGGGGTTCTTAATCTTAGATTGGGTCATGGACACCCTCTTTGGCAGTTTGGCCTATGGACCTCTTCTTAAAAGAACGTTTTAAAAAGCTTAAAATGCATATGATTACAAAAGGAACCAATTACGTTTAAATATGGCTATCAAATTTTTTTTAAATTCACAGATTCCAGAATAAGAGCCTCTGCCATAGAAAGATGATGAGGTTGAAGAGTGTATCACTCCAGAGCTAAAGCATCTCTGGTGGTAGAAGGAGGCTTGAGAGGGGAGAAAAGGAAAGCTTTCTTTTTTTTTCAAGCTTATTTTATTCAGGGAATGGCCCTCTGATGACCTCAGGCTGTTAAAGATTCCAGCTACATAGCCTACCCCCCTAAATCCCTTTACTCCCTTCCTGCAAAGCTACCAGATTCAAAGTCTCTGCTCTTGTTCCCCAAAATGGAGTGATTATGCAGCCATCTCTTAGGCTGGCCATTTCTTAGTCTCTTAACCCACAGTTTTTATTGGTTTCATCCCTACCATCGGTATGAGAGGGATGTATGTAATGTGGGTGGGTGGGTAGGAGGGACAGAAAGTAAGGAGTGGAGGACCTTGATACAATCTTTTAAAAGAAGTTTGACAAATAGTCCTAACAGGGCATGTAATAACTGATTCTTATTCTCCAAATTCAGTCTCATAGTTAGCCAAAATAAGAATGGGTTACAATACCAACATCTAGCAATGATAATATATTTCTGGGCAAAGAGTATGCAGGCAGCATTGTGCAAGGGAAAGAACTCTCCCTAAGGCATAAGAAAACCAAACTTCAAGTCTTGTCTTTGGGTCATACTAGCTATGCAACATTGAACAAGTCATCTGATATCTCTGGTTCTCAATTTCTTCTGCTGCGAAATGAGGGGCCTTGATTAGATCAGAGTTGCTTAACACCCTCCCTCCAAGGGTATGTAAATATATTTCAAGGGATATGAATTTAGTTGGGAAAAACCTTTATCTTTATTTTAACGAACCTTTGGTTTCCTTTATAATCCTGTTATTCTAAAGGCTTCACCAGATCATCAAAGGGGTCTATAACACACATTAAGAATAAGACCCCTTGGACTAGATGATCTCTCAAATCTCTTCTGGCTGCAAAATTCTATAATATACCATTTGTGAAATGTATTTTTGCAGATGAGATTTTAAAGCAAATCATTCTGGTCCAAGTTAACAAGGGCAAAAATCAAAACCAGTTTAAATGTTGTAAGCCAGCCTTTAACATTATTAGCTTCTTCTGAGGGGGCAGAAATAATGTTTTCTTCTTTTAGATTAATTTATTCTAAATAGGAATTGTTTGGGCATTGAAAAAAGCAAGAAAAAACTCATCTTTCTTTTCTAATTCATGAATAAATAGAAAAATAGGTTAAAGATTGAGTTAGCTATACACAAATGAATATTTTAAATTTCTGATGTCAATGTGAATGAAATTAACATCTTCTAAAAACACACATTTCTAACAAAGTTAAAAACTACCCCTTCTTTTGTTCAAATGATTATATATCTCTGTGATGAGGTAGGGGTCGAAACCATACAGTATACATAAATGTTGCTTTACTTAAACAAAGAAGAGACAGAGCTAGAATGTAGTAAGATGGGTCCCAGGTTTGAAACTGAAGGCCTTGCATTTGTATCCTGCCACAGCTATTTATTAGCTGTGTAATATTGGGCAAGTAAGTCTTGTACACTTCTGTGTCATCATTTCTTCATTTGGAAAACAAGGGGCTTGATCCAAGCAGGATGTGTGGGATTCAGCTCTAACCAGCTAGCAACTGATGTTTAAATTTTCACTGGGGTCATTTAAACTTGAGAAATTGCCAATCAGGACTTGATTTATTATTTTGTTGATTGTCTAGACTTAAGAAAGTGATAGAAAAAAATGTTAGTGATATAGTTTTAACATGAAAGCATTTCCATTGCATACTTTGTTATTTTCCTCTTGTGTAGTCTATTGTTAAATGTTTACCAGCACACCCTTGGCCTATATTCCCTTCCTAGTCTTAAATGTATGAAAATTTCATGAAAATGTCTAATTTCTAATGGAGAAGATGTCCTTGCAGGGCAGCAGAGCAAAAATATTTTGCAAATATTCATAAATAGTCTCTGGAATTGCAGAGGCTTCACCTCACAAGAAACTGAGTGGCTGCTTCAAATCATATTTGACATATAAAACCAGGATCGATTTTCCAATGAGACTGTAAATTAGACAGGAAGCATATCAAAAGAAGCTATTGTTTTCAGGCATAGCATTCCCCTTTAAAGGAAACCACTCCCTGAGCTGTAATGAAGATGTTGTGAAACTTTAGTACTAGAGGCACTTTATAAAGATTGTCCAGCCCAATCTTCATTTTACAGATAAGGAAACTGAGGCCCAAAGAGGCTAAAACGAGTTGCCCAATTGTGCTGCCTTTCTCTGGTTTTCTTTTTTTTCTTGTAGATAGGATTTTTCTTGCACAACTTGTCAACTATTATTACATTATTAACATTAACAAGTCCACATTACATTGTGGACTTCCTGCCATCTAGGGGAGGGGAGGAGACTAGGGGTAAAAGTTGTAATGGAGAGCTTTGTAAAGATCAATGCTGGGGAACTACCCATACATATGTTATACAAATAAAAAGCTTTAATAAAATAAAATAAAATAAAATGAGTTGCCCAATAGGTGCTAAAATTTTATCAACAAGCATGAACTGGAGGTATGTGTCCCAAATTTGGAGAGAGGGAAACTAGTGATTTAAACATAGTGATTTAATCCTACAGCTAGTTTAATTCAAGCATTTATTAACTTCTCAAGGCACTGGGGTATGGTGACAATCGTCACTGTCCTGTCCTCAAGAAACTTATATGTTACATTGTTAATTTGACATGTGTTCCTATGACCTGTGCTCTCATTGGTTAGTAGAAGATCATTTCAGACCTTTGGGAATAAAAAGGAAAGAATAGCTCCTATCAAGGACAAGAATGGCAAAACCAGATTTTTCTAGTCTGCTGATATGAGCCCCAGGAATGGGCACTTTTCCTAATGGGAGAAAGGGAAGCACCTGGCTTTCTAATTTACACACGGGGAGCCAGGAACAAACTCTCCAGTGACCAGGAGGCATGTGAATCTCTCCAAAATATAAACCCCTGCTACCCCATGAAACACACGGCAGAGACAATATGCCAAGAGAAATTTTGCACCTGCAGGTGAACAGATATGCAGTCAGCATGCAGAGGCACTCACCCAGCAGAGGCTCTGGAAGCTGAGCCCAGACCATCCCCCCAGCTGATGGTGATGTAGACCCAAAGGGGAAAAAACCAGCACAAAAAAGAGTGGTCAGTTTCTGTTCCTCCCTGAGTCAGACACATGCACACTCTCTCCATCACAATTAACAGGAGATTCTGAAACACAACAAACTCACCGGCAACATGCTCAAAATCAATGGCATCGATACCCAGAACTGAGATACCAAAGAAAAACCTATTTGAAGAGCAAACACTCAAAGCAGCAGCTTTCTGCATGCTGCAGAGAACAGATCACACAGCCTCCTAACAAAATCCACCACAAGGTCAATGGACCCAAGATGAGTTGAAATGCAGGTGCTTTCAAAAGGCCAAATATCTTGCTTCCATTCTATGTATAAAAACTCCACTTCATCAAATATAGACTCAACCATCAAACTGAGGAGGAGCATAGAATTTAGAGCTAGAAAGGTTCTTACCATTGGACCTCATCCAAATCTTTCATTTTATGGATGAGAAAACTGAGGCCAAAAGAGGCTTAAAGATTTGTCTGAGATCAGAGTAAAAACCCAAACAGGGACTAGACCCAGGACTTTTGACTCCACACTACCATGTTGTCTATAGACATCAGGCCCATGGGAAACCCAAGCAGAAACAAGTCAATAAAAGGAGAAGGAAGAGGAAGAGGAGAAAGAGGAAAAGGATTAGAAACAGGAAGAAAAGAAAGGGGAGAATTAGGAGGAAGAGGAGAAGAAGAAGAAAGGGGGGAAAAGAGGAGGAAGAGGGCATGGGGAAGAAGGAGAATAATAAGGAAAAGAAAAAAAGGAAGGGGGGAAGAGAAGAAGGAAAATAAAAAGAAAGAGGAGGGAAAGAAGAGGAAGGAGAAGAAGAAAAAGAAAAAAGGAGGAGGAGGAATGAGGGAAGAAGGAGAAGAAGGGGAAAAAGGAGGAAGAGGAGAAGGAGAAGAAGGAAAAGGAAAATAAGGAGGAGGGGAAGAAGAGGAAGAAGAAGAAAACTTCAATGGAAAGGAGACAGCTGAGATGATGACAAAGTCTGGGAATGCCATATCGATGATTTAGATTAGGTTTCCCCCTTTCTCTCCTCAGTTCCTGAAAGCTAGGATAACTCAACCTTGAAATAAATAACAAGAACTTAGAATCTTTCCCTCCAAGTCTTGAGATGGGAGATGGTTTAGATGTGATTTTATTTCAAAGCATTGGGTGGGCTAAATAATCTCATGAGATGTCATGAAAGACACCTGAGAAATCTAGTCTAACCCTTATCTGATGGGTGAACTTTGTCTTTTTAAGTGACCATCTGTCCTCTATAACTTTATATTCTAAGCATTTCTAGGTATCTAACTCTTTGTTATCCAACCTAAAGGAAAAGAAACAATGACAGATCATTCCTAACTAAAGATTCAACAACAAAAAAAAACATTTTGATAACACAAAAAGTTGTTTTTGCTTTTGGAGTTCATTTTTGTACTTAAATGAGCATGAATCTGTTTGATGTTCTGAGAATTTACCACACATCAACCCAGATAATGAAGCCACAATGAAAACCTGACCCAGGAACTAGAAAGCTGCTCAGTTTTATCATCCTGAACAAAAATTAACTCCTTCCTTGCTTCCCATTCCTTTCTGAAGAGACACAGCATCACCTCTCAGATGGATGCCTGACAACCTGAGTGCCTCTAAGATTTATCTGAATGTCTCATACAGTCATTTCTGGAGGAGAAAGGTGGGATGGGGTTAAGGACTTTTTTGTTGAAAGAGTATTTCAAGGAACTGAACCAAGACCAGAAGAAGTGAAATTCTGTTTTACGTATGATGGTCCTGAGATGACAATCAGAAAAAGAGGTGATAAATACACACAAAATGGACATCCAATTTTGTTATAGATAATCTACAAAATAGATAACACATAACAACTTGCTTCTCTACTGTTTAGGATACAGAAAAACTATTTCTTGAGCTCCCAGGGGAGAAAAAAATCTCCATTGAAAAGGAGACTTATCATCTTGACATCTTTTCCCTTAGAAAATCATCTACGAAAACAGTTGATCAAATAAGGAAGGTGTGCTGGACATGGAGCCAAAGTGAGTGATCTCAGTTGGATAGCACTAGACAGGTTATATATATAGTTATATATCGTTATATATATATATGCATATATATATATATACACTAACAGATTGTTCAGATCCTCTGTAAAGGATTTTTTTGGAGGATGTGGCCATTAATTGGGTGGGATAAAGTAGTAAGTAAAGTAGTAAGGACAGATTGCAATTTGCATCTTTGAGGTATGAAATGGGTGGGATAAAATGGTAAGGATGGATTGCAATCTGCAACTCTGGTACATGAATTGGGTGGGATAAAGTAGTAAGGATGGATTGCAATCTGCATCTCTGGGACATGAATTGGGTGGGATAAGGTGGTATAAATGGGTTGTAATATGGGTCATTGGGAATACTTTGATGAAATTATAGAGTAATTAAAATATCAGAAGAGAAAAGGACAAAAATGAATTATTAGCATTTGGAAAGTAGAAAGAGGCAGTTTCTAAACACATGACAAGAAATGCCTTCAAATTCAATAAATAAGAAACTGAGGTTAGTATACTGGAGAAAGAATGGATACTCAAAATGGAGAACCCACAGATGTTCAGTTAGGAGTCCTGGTTGTGTTGATCTCAGTAAACTTGTGTACTTTGCTATGATGGTCAATCGACCATCTTTGAAACTTAAGAGACAGAAATACTAAAAGGCCCTCAGCAAAATCCCTTCCCAGAGAAAGAGAGGACAGGAGAAGGTCTTTGGAAGAGGACCTCCGGGTTTGCTTTTTAAAAAATTCTTGTTCTTTGTACCTGAAAGACGAGTTGTGAGAGGTATAATATGGCCCGTGACTTTGCTATTTCAGTTTGCCTTTGAGGTAGCTGCCAAGGGGCTATAAATCAAAAGAGAAAAAAAGCAAGCAAGCAGCACCAGGCTGTCTTTGCTTCTTTCCTTGAAGCTTAGATAAAGTCTACTCAACTGTGCAAACCCCGGGCTCTCTCAATGGAATGCTGGGAGAGGGACTTTACTGGTCCCTGAAAACTGAACAGAAAAAATCTGAAATCAACTGAGTGGTCAGAACAGAAGGTCTAAGGAGCATTCCCCATGCAGCATGAGTGCTGGCTGTATGGCTGGGAGAGCAGCACAACTGCAGTCTACAGTTAGAGAAACTTTTTTGGTAGAGGGAGGCATATGGAACTATTTATTTATTGTTTTAAGAATAAATATTTTTTCTGAGCTTAGCACTTATTCAATAAAACTAGCATCTATATATACATAATAGGTGAGAAACAAAAAGAGACACACAGAGAGAAACAGATACAGAGACAGAGAAACAGAGAATATACAAAATAGCAAGCCTCTGTTATGTATCACTTGCTTTTCTTTTAAGATAGTAATAGCACTTAGAATCGCAAAGTTTGTATAATACATTGTATATAATTGCTATATTATAATGTGCAATCTAATTCTAGAAAATATTATTATATGTCATATAATAATATTTTATCTAATTTGATTCTCACAACAAGATATTGACAGTAAGGTGTTATCATTCCCGTTTTATGGACAAGGAAATTGAAACTGAGAGAGATTACATGACTTGTTTAGAGGTACAGTTAGTAATTATCTGAAGCAGGATTTGAACTGAAGTCTTGACTGAAAGTTCAACACTCCATCTATCATATCACTTAGTTACCTATATAACTTTCAAAACTGTTCTGTTTGTGGTTCTTTTTCTCCTTTTTGTTCTTTTCTATATATTCATTTTTTTCAATAATCCTTCCTCCCTTCCTTCCTTCTCCCCCCCTTCCTTCCTGACTTCTCACCTCCCTCCTCTCTGTTTCTATCTCTCTGTGTCTCTCTCTGTTATTGTCTCTCTCTATATTTTGGTCTCTTTGTCTCTCTGCCTCTGTTCATCTCTCTATCTCCCTTCCTTTTTTTTCTCTGTTCGTCTATCTCCCTTCCTTTAAAAAAAATTTTTGCTCCCCTATACCGTCATTCATTCACTTTTCCTCCTCCCTGTTTCCAATCAGAACCATTTAAAAATCAGAAAGGACAGAGTCCCAGAGGCAGCAAGGACCTTGAGAACCTAGCTCTCAACCTCTAGAGATATCTCCCCACTCTATTCATCGACTCAGATACTTTCTTTGTCTTTTGTCTCAAACCCTTTCTCACAGGAGTCAAATCCATTCAATGAACATTTGTTAAATGACTCTTGTAATCAAAGTACTGTGTGAGTTGCTAAGCCACATGGGTAAAAAAAATAAAATCGACAAATAAAAAATCTCTGTCATTGAGAAGCCAATCCTCTATGGAGAGATACAACATGGAAACAGATAAACAGATACAAGCTTTTTGGAGAAGAAAGCGAGCGTTAATGACTGGGGAGATCACAAAAGGCTTCCTGGAGGAGACAGCACCTAAAGTGAAGCTAAGGATTTTAAGAGGTAAGGAAGAAGTGCTTTCTCGTCTGGGGGACTATCTGTGCAGAGACAGATAGAATTAAGTGGCTTGCCCAGGCTCACACAGTCTGAAGCTGATAATCCTAAACAAAGTTACTTTGCCTATGACTATTTCAGTTTTCTTAGCTATAAAATGGGGAGAAATTTTAGCATCTTCCTCCCAAGGTGGCTGCGAGGATCAAATGAAAAACTATTTGCAAAATGCTTAGCACAGTGCCTGGAACCCAGTAGGCACTTAATAAATGCTTATTCCCTTCCTCTTCCATTTTCTGCAGCTTCAAATTTCAGGGAATTGTCTGAGGGAGCCAAAAGATTAAGTGGCTGGGGTGCTAAAGGCAGATCTTCCTAACTCTGAGGTTGCATCTCTATCCACTCTCCCACCTGCCTCTCCTGTGTGTATGTGTGTATTTGTGTGTGTGTGTGTGTGTGTATAAAACTTTTCCTCGTCTCTCTTCCCTCTCTTTTCCCTCTCTATCCTTTTTCTTCTTTCCTCTTCTTTCCCCCCTCCCTCTCTCTCTTCCCCTAACCTGCCCCTCCCACTGGATCTTTGATTTCACCTTTTTGAATGCTTACAAAAATTTGAACAATAACTTGTCTATGACTGTCCATTCTGGGCAGCTCTCATCTATGTCCAACCACATGCAAACAACTTTACACAGCCCCCAAAACTGGCATTCTAGGTGCCCTCTGCCCTCTTTTCTGTTACTCTGCCACCATTATTGCAGAAGCAGAAAGCCCCACACATATATATTTGCACATATATTTATATATGCACAAGAATACATCCATATATGTGAACACATAAGGGCAGCCTGTATGCATAGGGGAAGACCTGATTTACCTTTCTCATCCACCCAGAATAAACATAATGGTATCTTTCTTGGTAATGACCCTGGAGTCAGGAGGACTCTAAGTCCTGAGTTCAAATCCAGCCTCAAACACTCCCTAGCTGTGTGATGCCGGGAAAGTCATTTCTCCCTGTTTGCCTCAGTTTCCTCAACTGTAAAATGAGCTGGACAAGGAAATGGAAAATGATTACAGAATCTTTGCCAAACAAACAAACAAACAAACAAACCCAATGAGGTCTCAAAGAGCCAGATACAACTGAAGCGACAATAACATTTGCTACCCATGTGATCTTGGATGAACCACTTCACTTGTATGGGTCTCAGCCTCCGTATCTATAAAATGGAGTAGGGTTAAATCATTTCTAAGCTTCCTTTCATAACCACAAATAGGCAAAGATTCAGGAGTGGTTTGGGCAAGTCTCTTAACCCAGTTTTCTTCAATTTCCTTATCTGTAAAATGAGCTGAAGAAGGGAACGGCAAATCCTTCCAGTATCTTTGCCAATAAGGAAAATTCATTTCAATGGTGTATCATTTGATTGTTATTTGTAATATTTCTTTCTCTGTTTACAATCTTCACTTCTCAGTTTTAGCTCACATTAAAAAAAAAAAAAAACAAACAAACATTTAGGAATGTGGTCAGCTCCCAGCCAGTCCTGGGGCCTTGTCTGGGACTCTCTGTTTATCCCATAAACAAAAGCTTAACTGAGCTGGTTCTTATTCCCGAGAGTTACCAAGAGCCAACCCTGTGATCTTTCTCCCTTTATTAGAATTTGGGGAGGAAATTTGGGAGGAAAAATAAAGCCAGAAAGGTTTTGCTTGCCCAAATTGCTGGAGGCTGCTAAAACTCATGATCAGGCCTCATTCCTCAGCTGATTTCCTCCCCTTGAGGATGAATCATGAGGAGGCACTGAGAACTCAGCCCACATTCTCATTAAATGCCCACCAAATAGGGTTGACTTTTTCTTATCAAGGAAGGGCCCAATGATAAGCTTGCAGGAAGATAGGTGGGCACTTAGGACGACCCCAAACTTTACCTTTTGTTCTTTGGTTACTGAGAGGAGCCATTGACCATTAATTTTTAAATTATTGGCTAGCCTAATTAATATTGTTCTTTAATAATAATATAGATAAGAAACAAAAATAATATGGATAATAGATTGATCTTTAATAGATAACTTTCTCTTGAAATTTTGTTTTTGAACCAAGAAAACTCTAAATGGAGTCACAAAGAGTTAACTGAAATGACCAAATAACAATAGCAATATCCCTTGTATAACTCCAGAAATTCCTGAGGAGTCCAAATGAAAAGTGAAGAAACTTCCCTGATCCAGAGCACACAAGTTCACAGTGTGATAAGTCCACAGTTATCCCTGAAGAGGCAAACAGAGGAGCCTTGGGAGGAGGCACAAAGAGAATGGTACATACCCTGCCACCACGATCTCAAAGTCCCCGTCGTGATCCACGTCGGTGACGGCCACGCCATAGTTGAGCTGGGTAGGGTTGCTGTCATAGTCGGGAGGCAGGACAGAGTTGGTGACTGCAGTGAACATGGGTTCTGCTCTCTGGGACCCCTCACTGGGAAGCAGGAACCAGCCCAGCAGCAGCAACAGCAGCATCCTCAGCAGCACCTGAAACCAAGACCAAGGAGCTTCAGGGGGAGACTATCGCTCTTGGGGAAGATGGGGACCTCAGCAGGCCCAAGTTCTCCCATCTAAACAGGATGTGTTTGAAACACCTCCAGCCATTACACAAGAAACTTAATTACTAGCCTAGACATTCAAATCAAAAGAAAATAGAAGATCACAAAGGCTGAAATTGGAAACTGAAAATATCAAAGGTCATCCAATTTAAACCTTTCACACATGAGGAGACCCAAAGATTTAAATGCTTTGACCAGGCTCACACAGGTCCCCTGACTCCAAATCCAGGACTGTTCCCATAGCATCCCACTGTCTCAATCTCCTAGAGGTTCGTATCAAGGCAGCTAAAGCCATTAAGGGTCAGCAGCACTGAAGGAGACTTTCTTAGATTGTATTTGTACCAGGTCTGGAGTAAGGAAGGTCTGAGTTCAAATCTGAATCAGACACTTATTAGCTATGTGAGTCTGGGCAATCCTTTTTGCCTCAGTTTCCTCATCTGTAAAATGAGTTGAAAAAGGAAATTGCAAAACTATTCCAGTGTCTTTGCCAAGAAAATCTCAAATAAGGTCACAAAGAGTCAGACATGATTGAAAAAACTGAATAACAACATTCCAAAAAGCATCCAAGAAGGAACTTATTATTTGATACTTCTCTGAGCCAACTTCCACCGCCCTGCCTTTAAAACCAGGAAACAAAGTCATTGTAGCCAGGGCAGACATACCAGCAGAATCTAGCTGGCACTGCATCAGTCACTTGGAGAAATTAAACCATCTTCTGCGTGTTTTATTATAAATTAATTATGTATAATACATTGTATAATTCATTATTATATCTCTAACATAACTCATAATGTTGCCAAGCTGCCTGGGGCCATGGGAAGGGATGGCACACACCCAAGAGACAGATGCAGAGGGCCAAAGTAGGAACTCCCTCCCTCTCCACGCTGGAGCAAGGGAGACACTTAACTTCCTATAGATAGTATCAACCTGGCTATTCTTGTAGGCACCAGAAACCACACTGAGGGGACTAAAGGCCCAGCTGGAACCCGGCCCACAAACTGCTGCCCGGACCAGATCCCCCAAAGGGGATGTCGTGGCCACGGGCTTCCAGCAGGCACCTCACCTCTTTGTGATGGAACAAATCCTGCTGGCGTGTCAGAGCGTTTGGGAGAAATCAGTCAGCAAGATCTGGGGCTGAGTGAGGCTGATGTCTTAATGAAGGGGAATACAAATGAAGATGGCCCTCATGTGGAGAGGCAGACACACCCAAACACACATGCCTTTAACTAGACAATGGGATAATAATCCTTGGGACAGCATGGGATTATAGGGACTGAGAGGACCCCACTGCTTCTCCAGGGTAAGAACAGGATCCAAATCCTGGCTCAGGTACTTCCAAGCTGTGTGACCCCATAGAGCATAGGGGGACAGCCTCCTCACTTTTTCATCAGAGACCCTCAGGAAGTTACTAACATGCCTACAGCCACACAGGAAGCTAAATGTCGGAGATGGGATTTGAACTCAAGTCCTCTGCCTCCTCAGGCAGTCATCTCCGACTATTGTTAGTCCTTCATTTTTGACCAGTGACATCCCAGGGCAATGTCTTGACTTGGAAGTGAATTGGATATAACTGAGACAGTGACACAAAGTTGTCAGCCTCGATTTCTCTCCCTGAGGCAGTTAAGTCCAGGGTAAGACAGAAGTCAGAGCAACTAGTGATGGCTCAAGATGTACATAATTGTTTTTTCATTTTTTAAAAATAAAAATACTATTTCATTTTTATAAAGAATAAAAACTTCTTTTTAAAGAATAAAATAGTATTTATATATACATGTACAATACATATATAATATATGCACATATACACCATGACACATATATATATACACATATTCATATGCATATATTCACAGAATACATGTATACACATATACATATAGATATACACATACAACACATACACATACATATATACATATTCATGCATGTATATGCACACACACACATATATATATATATACACACACACACATATATACAGTAACTTTAGTTCTCCAAAATGAGGGGTAGCTACATGTAACTGGGGAAAATAAAATATTGAATAAATAAAATAACTAATACTGGATGAGGGATCCTTAAAAAAAAAAAAAAGGGAAACAAGGTATCCTAAATGAGTAAATTTCCCAGGTAAATAAAGGTTAACCTTTTCAATGCAACAACTTTGAAATCTTAAATATTGTGAGGAAATCACTTGAAAAAATAGGATGCACTTCTCACATTAGAAAATTAGCATGATGACATACATCATTTAACTTCTCTGAGGGCGAAGTTCCTCATCCATAAAATGAGGCAGGTTGGGGTAAATAATAATAATAACTAACATTAATTGACTATTGTAAGATTTGTAAAGCACTTTATATTTATTTTCATTTGTTGATTATGATAGATATCACTCCAATTTTACAGATGAGAAAACTGAGATCTTGAGTGACTTGCTCATAGTTACACTCAACATTCTTCCTGGATCTAAATCCCATTATCAGAAGGAAAAATGTCTCCTAACAGGCAAAGCAAAGGCAGAGTTTTACCCCCTTGGGCCTCAGTTTCCTCATCTTTAAATAAAGGAGTCAGCCTGGATGACCTCTAAGGTTTCTTAAAGCTGTAAATCCTTCAAACTTCAATTACTGGTCAGAAAATTGCTTCTAAGACGACTCTTAGGAAAGAAGATTCTAATCTCATCTTCAAAAGGAAAGTAATGGATGTTCCACGGAGTGAAGTGCCCCAAATTACTAGGAAATCTATAGAGAATAACAGCTTTCACTGTGTTGCTTTAGGGGGATCATAGAGTTGGTGTTAGGAGAGTTCTTAGAGGTCATCTAATTTAAAACTCTCTTTCTACAAATGAGGAAACTGAGGTTCAGAGAAGTGGAGTCCTGCATGGAATAATGGTTGGTATTGGACTTGGATTCAGGGTTTGAGTCATCTCTCTGAAACAAATTGTCTATATGGCAATAGGAATATCATATAACCTCCCTCAGACTCAGTTTTGTGAAATAGGCATGTAAAATGCCTTGCAAATCTTGAAGTGCTATCTAAATCAATTAATAACAACAATAATATTGTCCAAAGTTATCCAGAGTCAGGATTTGAACCCAGATCCTAATAATTTGGAATTTAGTGTCTTTTACAATCCACCACAAAAAGATATGAAAAAAAAAACATTCATGAACTTTGTAACTCAGTGGTATCACTTTAATTTTGTGACAGATTATATTTTTGAGTCTGTACATTCATTAAATGAATTTATACTGCTGTTGAGATAGTTATATTGTTATAAAATCATTGATTGAGAGTTGGAAGAGACCTCAGGAATCTTCTGGTTCAATCTGTCTCCCCCATTTTACAGATGTGGAATCTAAAGTTTTGCCTCTCTACAGTTAAAAAAAAAAAAAAAAAAAAAAAGGACTGATCCTTACCAAGCTATTCAGCTTTTAAAGGCTATGATTCTGTTCCAGAGACACAGCACTTCCCTTCACCCCTTGTCATCTCAGACTCACTCTGTTCTCAATTTTTTTTTCAAAACTCTTCTCTTTGATATGTTTTTTAAAAGTATTACCTCACTTGATCTTCAAAATAAGCCATTGAGGTAAATGCTATTGTTCTTATCCCTATTTTACAGATGATAAAACTGAGGCAGACAGAGGTTAAGTAAGTTGCCCAGAAGCTTATACTATCCAACTAGTATACTTGCTTCTTGAAAATGTTTAAACATAGTTGCACAATTATTTCCTCACAGGTAACAAGAAAGTTACTGATTATATCTTAGAACAGGAGCTCTGCAATCCTTGATTAGCTTGAGGTATAGTAGAGTGCTAGACTCAAGAGTGAGGAAGATCTGAGTTCAAACTCTACCTTGTGTGATCTTGGGGAAGTCATGTAACCTCTCCTTAGCCTCAATTTCCTTATCTCTTATATGTATAACCTCTCAAAGTTTTTACCTTCCATTTGAATACTATTGTAAGGATCAAATGACATAACACAAGTGCTTTGCAAATCTGAAAGAATTATACAATTGCTAGCTGTTATTATCAGCTATTAGAGAATGGATTATATATTATCAGAACAGGTTGTTCTCAGTAGTTCCCTAATTTGCTGTGAATGGCCACATTTCTATTTCTCTTTATGAGTTGGCTCTGCTCCACAGGAGGAGACATGAGAGGGAAAGAAAATTCCTATATAAGTATGGTCAGGAAAATGGGGCACTAAAATGGTCTACAGCTGGAAGACTGTATTGTGGAATCTTACACTGTGCATAATATCTAGTTGACAGCTATTTAAAAAGAAACAGATAGCAGGAACAGGGCTGGTGTTTTTTGGCTCTAAGTAGCCTAAACATGGCGGTAAGAAAGAATGTCTGGTCAAAGTTCTTATAAATGTTTACAAATGAGAAACCCACAAGTGTAGGAATATGGCAATATAATGGCAAGGGGATCAATTGAGGCTGGGAAAAGTAGTGCTGCTGTGGTGACCTTGGTAATTTCCCCTTCTTTATCATCACTGTGATATATAAAATCATGAGTGTCCATAGCAGGATATGGGCTTTCCCTCATTTAAAACCAGCTCTCCCAAAACACAGCACACAATTTTAAGTTTAATCTTTATTATCCTAAAGATTATTTATATAATGCTTATTTACACAATAATAAAGATGATTAACATTTCCCCATAACTTTTTTAAGTCTAAAAAGAAAATAAATCAAGCCCTGATTTTTGTAGCATTTGTCAATTTCCAAAGTGTAAATGATGACACTGAAAATTTAACAGTGAGCTCTTATGAGCTGGTAGAGTTCATTTTAGCACATCCCTGCTTGCATTACTCCTGTGTCTCCATAAGGGATGTGCCAGAACTGGGAAAGTAAGCTATTGTGAGAGTTGTGCTCGAGATCCAGCCAAGGACTGCCTGTCTGAATTGTACCAGCTGAGCTTACTCCTTAATGCTTATTCCATAGAAAAGGTGCCCAGCAGTGGGCATTCCCTAATTAGTAGGATTTCTTGCACTCTGTCCAAATGAGTCAGGAAGAAGATAAACAAGAGAAGAGGGGAAGAACAGAAGGACAAAGTGATAAGGCAAAAAAAGAAAAGGGGAGGACTGTCTTTATAAATCATTTTGTTTGTAATTTCAACATAAAGTACTTCTTTAATGCAAAACAAACTAATATTTACTCTATTTCCAAACTTTAGGTTTAAGGAAGAAATGTAGTTGGAGGGAGGGAGAGAAGGAAAGAAGGAGGAAAAGAAGGAAAGAAGGGAGGAAGGAAGGAAGAAAGGAAGGAAGGAAGGAAGGAAGGAAGGAAGGAAGGAAGGAAGGAAGAAAGTGAGAGAGGGAGGGAGGAAGGAAGGAAACTAGCTGTATTACCTAATCTTGACAGGTAGGTGATGCCATGAAGTGTAAATGCTTTAAACCTAAATCACTCTGGCTTTCATTGATTGATTGACCATCAAAAAGTCCCAGGCTAAACCCATGTGGTCTTTGTTTTGGCTCTAACCAAAATAATTAACAATTGTTGCTGTTTTGGTCAGAAACTCTTAGGGTCTTCCCCTCCTAGATTGATTCCTTTTTCTTTTTCTTTTATTTGCTTATTTTTCACTTGGTAAAAAAAAAAAAGAATATTCTTTGCCTCATTTCTTTCTTACCTAGCCTTAATCACTCAATGGGACTTGCCTCAGTTAAACTGGAACCTAATAATGACCTTAGCTTAGGCCAAGGAATCCCATTGCATCCAGGAACATCTCCAGTCATCCTTATCTATATATGGCCACTGGACTCAGATGGTACTGGAGGAGAAGGTGAAGCCGGTGACCTTGCATAGCCCTTCCTCAGCAAAGAACAAAAGAAGAAAGGATAAGGTGTCACTGGTCCTATTCATTGTGGAAGGTGAGGCAGAACCAAGTTAATACAAATCACTTCACCCTGTGTGAAAAGTGTCCGTAGTGTGAGGTTCAAGAAGTGAGAGACTCTAATTGGCCTTGTGAAGTGGTGATAGACCCTAGACATATCAACACTTAGGAAATGGAAGGCAGTGGTGAAGAATGAATATGAGTCTCTTTCCTTCCCCTCTAACAGGGGAGTAGACAAAAAGTAGAGAGCTTCAGGGCCAGCATAGGACAGGACAGGAAAACACTGTTAATAAATGTCATCCTTCTTTCCTCAGCGCTGGTGTTGCCAAGGATACAGTGAAGGAAGGTGAAATCCACCTATCCACCTGTGTCCTCTTACTATGAACATGTATATGTCTACATTATTCTTTACCTATCAAATAAGTAAGGTTTTAATAACACTGTTCACTCATAAAGAAGAATTAAGGTATAAGACCATATTAAGTCACTTAAATTACTTAAGTAATAATTTTTAAAAATAATTCACACTTACAGAACTTTACAGCTCCTAGAACTACCAAATAACTAGGAATAAATCATTTTAGATTAACCTTATTTCTTTTAGGGG
Organism: Myrmecobius fasciatus; assembly: GCA_023553655.1. NCBI lineage: Eukaryota > Metazoa > Chordata > Mammalia > Dasyuromorphia > Myrmecobiidae > Myrmecobius > Myrmecobius fasciatus. The sequence continues at coordinate 315,577 of JAJPUD010000917.1, forward strand.
GGAAATGAGGTCACTAGGCTGATAGAGCAGCAGAATGATATAATACAGCTTACCTAGAATTAAGCAAAGCTCTTGACAAAGTCTCTTCTACTATTTTTGTGGACGAACTGGAAACGTGAGGAAGATGACAGTACAATTAGATGAGTTCAAAACTGGTTCAATGGTTGGCTTGTTGAGTTGGTTTGGACTTGGTGCCAAATTGGAAAGAGGTCTCCAGTGGAGTGCTCCAGGGATCTGTATCCACTGGCACTGTGCTATCTAACATTTTGACCATTGACTTAGGTAAAGCCAGAGGGAGTATGCTTATCAAATCTGCAGATGATATAGTGTTGGGAAGGAGACTCAACATAATGGAAGAAAAAGTATTCACAAAGATCTTGACAGATTAGATAAAATGTACTTAATTCATTTAATGAGTATTATTTACCTACTATGTGCTTGTCATTGGAGATACAAACATAAAAATTAAGCATTCATTGCCCTTAAGGAACTTCTATTTTCCTAGAGAGGCTATACCATATACATAGATACACTTTTTAAAGTAATTAGGACCTTGGAAGGGGCAATTTAGTGGAGATTTATGGATAGGGAACCACATCACAATTGATAAAGAAGTAAGTATGGGGTGAGGAAGTACAGGACACGATCATAGACAGTTTTTCTAGGAAGAAAGGGAGGAGAGATATAGGATGATTGAGGGTATGGCAAGATTAAACAAGAATTTACAAATGAGGGGAAATATGAGCATGTTTGCAGACATTACAGAAGGAGCCAGTAGGCAAAAATGATTGCAGTAGTTAGAAGGGGATGGGATCAATGCCACAAGTAGTGGAGGAAGCCTTGATAACATCTTTCTCTAAGACTGGAACTAAATAGAAGAGAAAGGTGGATCATGTTGAGGGGATTTGAGGCATAAAATTGAGAGGGAAAAGGAACTTCCAAGGAATGATTTTTGCTTTCTCAGTAAAGCATTAGGTGAAATCCTCTGCTGAAAGATTAAGTAAAAAGAGTGTAGGTAGCTTGATGAAAGAGAACATTTAGAATAGCCCCTGGAAAATGTAAGAGCCCATGTGGAAATAGCAAAAGGATTGCTACATTACAATAAAGGCCCAGTTGAGTTTAAGTGACATAAATCAGTAGTGGCTCCAATCAGCATTGTTGAATGGCTTCCTCCAACAGTGTTAAGCAAACAGGGAATAGGAACAGAGGAGGTGAATGGTGGAGGATTACATTAGTTGATCATAAGACAAAGGAATAAAGAATTCAAGGATAGAGATCAGTGTTAATTGGTTAATTCTAAGGGAGATAATTGAGGTCAGCATGGAGTGACTGAAGCTATTGGTTCAGATGAAAATCGACTTAGGAGGAGTAAGGTGTAAGGAGAGACAGAAGGACAGGAGGTTATGGTTAGAAGCATTTTAGAATTATGAACTACAGAAATAAAATGTGGGTGGGTGACAATGAGATCAAGAGCATCACTATTTTTGATAAGGCAGACTGATGATGCAGATCATGGGAGTTGAGGAAACTGACAAACTATGGATATGGGATATTTGAAAGGATCGATTACATGGGCAGGGATTGGATTAAAGAAGAAGCCTGAACAGGTTTCCATGAATACAAGGTAAAAGGAGTGAGAGAGGGAGAGGTCTCCCAAGAAGGGAAATTTATTAACAATAAAGCAAGGGTCCCAAGGGGAACAATGAAGGGGAAAGCAGAAAAACACAAAATCCCATGACAGGGTTGGGCTGAGGTGAGTCGGAATGAGTAAAGAGTACTAGAAGGAAATTTTTATCTAGACAGCCTTCAACTCTGAACCATTGTGATTATAAAGGGAGGAAAAGGAGACTTTGCACTGGACAATAGACAATACATACACTTCCTAGTAAGCAAAAGCTCCACAGCCTGGTAGGGAGAAATCTAATATCTGGGGATCCATTTGGAATGGTGGTCACAGTAGAACCTGATTGTGTTTTCTAGGGATGGGGTTAGGGGGGAGCAAGGGACAAGGCTGTGATCAAAGGTCCCAGTGAATATGTAGGGAATAACTTGATGTCTGTTTTCTCTGTGATTAAGAGCTTCTGAAGCTTGGATGATTTACTCACCTTTCCCATCAGTAATAAATGTAAGATTTCACTTGTGGGTTCAAAAACTCAACTTCATCAGTAAAAAGTTGGGGATTTATAGCTAGACAACAATTTCTGAAAGATCTGGGAATTTTAGTATATTACAAGCTCATTATGAGTCAATAATTTAACAAAGCTACTTCTTTCCTCTCCTTTTCAAATGTACTATTGGGCTGCTTTGAGATAGGCAATGTCTAGGATCAGGGAAGTGATAGGCTTGCTCTGACCATACCAGACTAGCACTGCAGTATATTGTATACAATTCTGGGAGTCTCATTTGAGGAAGGACACTGATAAGCTGAAAAATGTCCAGCCTAGGAGCAACCAGGATAAAGAGCCTGGTGAATAAGGTCCTCTTTTATGGGCATCACTTGAGGGAACTAGAGATATGTCTCTCAAAGAAGGAAAAATGTGATAGACTATTTTAAAATATTTGAATAATTAAAAGAATAATTAAATTTGCTTTTCTAGGCCCTGAGGATCAAATTAGTAGCAGTGGGTAGAAGCTGTGAGGCAAATTTAGACCTTAGGTAGAAAATCCAAAGTAAAACCAAACCCTTCTTCAGAATGAACTCTTTCAAATGCGTTTTCTTGCACTGAAGGCAGGGGTGTGCTGGAGCCAGCTCTAACCACCTCTTGGAGCTAATTATTGTTTTTCAGCATGAGCCTTTATACCTTGGAAATTAGCAGATGTTACAAATCAGGATTTGATTTATTATTTTGTTGACTGTCTAGACTGAAGAAAATGATAGAAAAAATGTAAGAAAATTACATTTTTGTGTGTGTGAAGCAGATTAAGCTTAAAAGTGTGTCATGAATACTTTTCTCCTCCTCCCATGGAAAGCTAATTATTAAACATTTATCAACATACCATGGGCTGGAGATCCTTAAAGAGAAAATAACTACTTGTTGGATAGGTTTTAGAGAGGATTTTTGTTCAGACATGAGTTGGACTAAATGGTTTTTGAAGTTCCTTCCAACTTTGAGAGGTTATGAAATAATGCCAAAAGGTTGTATAACCAAAAATATGTCCATGATAAGGTTCCAATATACTGTACAAATGATTCCTCTTCCCATCCCATCCCCCAGAAGAACCTGTCAGTACAGAATATTTGCACTGCATTGAACTCTGACATTTGCAAAGATCAAAAATAATGGTTCACATTTATATAGAATTTTAATGTTTACAAAGCACTTTTCTTTAAAGCAACCTAGCCTGTAAAGAGAAGTAGTGCAAATATCTTTAGCCCCATTTTTTTTTCAGATAAGGGAACTAAGAGTCACAGGGGTTATGTGAACTCTCCTAAATCATACATCTAGGATAAAAACCCAGACCTCAACCTGGGTGGTCAGTTAAACCCCAAACTCTTTCTATTAGAAAAGACTGTCAGTCACAGTAGAGAAAGGGAACTGAGTAAAGGAGCAAATGAACAAAAAGGCAATTATTAAGCATTTATGCACCAGGTACTGTGGTGATCACCAAGGATACAAATACAAAAAGTCAGAGTCTCTGCCCTCAAGAAGTTTATATTTAAATAGAGTAATACAACACATGTAAGAAAGAAGTAGTCTAAATTTAATGGAAATGTCTGAAGAGTCATAGAGAGTGATCCATATAGATGTCAACTGGCAGGCCCTTTCCAGAAGCAATGACATTATTGGTATGATGATACCCAGAGCAAAAACTGGAATGGGATGGGATGCAAATTTCTAATATTTGAAAATAATTATAACCATAACAATAGCAGTTATATAACTCTTTGAGGTCTCCAAAATGCTTTTTCAGATGAGAAAACTGTGGCAAACAGAAGTCAGATGTCTTGCCTGGGGTTATATAATATCTGAGGCAGTATTTGAATTTAAGTCTTTCTGACTCAGGATTGTGTCCACATATTTACCTCAGATTCACAAACACACACACACACATTATGTATATAAAGAGACAAACTATGTGTAATATATGTTATTTAATTATATATTATAAGATATGTAAATTACACATAATTTGTCTCTTTATTATTGGGCTTCTTAATCTGTGTTTTTTTTTTTTGAAATAAGTATGGCAATAACTATTTCAGAATAATTGTCTTTTTTTGTAATTCTATTATTTATTGTGTTTTATGTATTTAAAAACATTATTCTGAGAAGGGGTTTAGAGGTTCTACCAGATTGCCAAAAGTGTCCATGACCCTAAAAGGTTAAGGACCCCTGCTTTAGAGTGTAATTTTCAGGAAAGGAACTCTACCCTCACATTTTATGCTCTGTCACCAAACAGCTAGCAATAACCCTTCCCATTCCTCACCCCCACACAGAGGATGGTAATAAATAAATAACTAGTTAGTTCTTGATGTGAAGAATCACCTTGAAGCCTGGAAGATCTGGGTCCTCTGGGTGGTTCTCAGCCACTTCCAAGAATACAAGTCACAGAGAAGGCGCCAACCTATACTGGCAGTGGAAGTTTGCTTGCTAAGGAGTTCCTTGTGCCAATGAAATACTAAATCTCCTCTATGCCTAATTATTAATGGAAAAGTGGCCAGTTTGTAGGTATATTTTCTAGTGATAAATTTTTGGAAAAGGTCTACAAAGGGGTCCTATCTCTGTTTTGGGGTAAGTTCAATTCCAAATTGATTATAAACCTATTCCAAAATATCTCTGGAAACAGTCAATTTAGGACTGAAGAGCCTAGATTGTGTGGGGCTGAGGACTAGAAATAAATTATACATGAATCTTGAAACAAACAAACAAAAAAAAACTGTCTGGGGCCAATTCTCAATCCAACTGGATGATAACAATAGAGGAATAACATTTCATTTGCCTTTGTAAGGTGGAGGGAACTAGGAAGGAGATTGGGGGGAATTTTCTCTGTCCCACTCTTTTTCCAAAAATGTATACTGTTCTGGATTATTGGTAACACATTTAGCTGATTTTATGAAGAGAAGGAATATAAAACATGCAAGGGTTATTTGGAAAGTAAATTTATGAGGTTAATTCCCAGCACACAATACATATGAAACAATAAAACAATAACTTCATTGCTAAAATATAAAATAGATCAACCATAGTCATTTGTGACTTGGCGGGCATTTGGTTTAAAATGACTGATCTCTTAGATATGTAGTTTTTTCAGACAAAGTGTGAGGATCCTCAGACCAAAAAAAAAATTGGTTTTATAACAGAAATTTCTGGCCAACCTGGTTGGTTTTAGGAGGAAAAATTGGTTTCAGTCAGCACAATATAACAAAGCTACCTGCAAAGTTTTGTAGAAGGAAGAAGGAGTTCCAATGATATTGACTTTAGAGAAAAACCACATTTTATTGGGCTGGCATCAGAAAGCTCATTCCAAGTGACAATAATTGGTTGAATTTGTTGGGTTATAAAGAAGGTTCTCTCTGAAACAAAGACCTATCTTTTTAAGACCAATATGCTATCAGTGTTTTTGTAAGGATCTGAGTCATGGAAGTGTACAGTCCTCTGAAAAATTGAAAATGATAATCACTCAGAGGGTAATGGAGAGGCACATGGTAGGTAGGAATAGGCTGCAGCACACTCCAATTAAGGAATTATGAAGTGTAACCACAGCCCAAAGTGTCAACAAAGAAAGGGATGAGTAAACAGACTGGTCATGAGGAAAGAAAAGAATAACTGATGGACAACCTGTATACTCCAGTGATATCGCCATGGTATCAAGGGAAATTGAGTAAGGTTCAACCCACTCAACTATGTTGGGTACACCACCTGTGATGACATTATGGAATGATGGGAACAAACTTTGCACAGAACAGGCAGGAGTGGATGGACAATATATGCATTGTTGGAGGAAAAACCCACCTCAGGAAAATCACAAGTCCATTTGAATGTAGAAAAGTAGCAATAGGTTGTTGCCCTCTAGTACCTCATTGTGTCAAGGGGATGAGTCAGGGTTCTTGAAGGCTATGCTGGTGGAGTATGAGCTTCACATGGTCATACCAAGCTAAAAAGCTTTAGAAATGGTCCTGTATGTTTGTCAGTGGTGGATCAGCCTACCTAAAATTGGAAATATCCAAAAATTTGGCCATCATTGGTCATGAATTTTTCAACCAGAGAAGCTCATAAAGACCACATACTGAAGCATATTGGTTTTGCAGGCTACACTGATGAAAGAAGCATCTACACTAATAGAATCTAGAGGACTGAAGTAAAGTAAGTAATTAAATTATTAAAAATATCTTATATACTCTCTAGTTATATATTACATCATTAAGTCCACCATCATTTTTTGCCATTAGTGAGTTATAGGTGTTCAAATTCAATGAACTGTAGCCTCAGGGATGGGGCAGTGTAGAGCTGTGGAAAGGCTGCTGTATGTGGATCCTGAAGGATCTGGTTCTGAATACTGACTTCACTTATTATTTCTGTGGCCTGAAGATAAGTCCCTCAGTCTTAGTTTTTTGGTTTGCAAAATAAGAGGTTTGGACTAGATTTATAATTGATAAACTGAGCTGGCAAACCTGTACGCAATCAATGACCCAAACTTCTTGATTTTCAGGTTAGTATGGATGATTGAGAAGTACATTAATGCAGTGAGGATAGAAAGGTAGACTGAAAATCAGGAAGAATTGAGTCTGAATCCTCACCTCAGATACTATGGAGCTAGTTAACCCTGACAAAATCGCAATCTCTCTGAACCTTGGTATCTTCATCAACAAAATGCAGATTAAAAATAGCAGCCTCATTTCAGGATTATTGTGAACATAAAATCATATAATGTATGTCTAGTGCTTTGCAAACCTGAAAGCACTGTGAAAATGCTGTAATTTCAAATAGTAGTAGTAGAGTAGTAGTAGTGGTAGTGGTACTGGTAATAGTAGTGGTAGTGGTAATGGTAGTGGTAGTAATAGTGGTAGTAGTAGTAGTAGTAGTAGTAGTAGTAGTAGTAGTAGTAATAGTAGTGGTAGCGGTTGTGGTGGTAGTAGTAGTAGAGTAGTAGTGGTAGTGATAGTAGTAGTAGTAGTAGTGGTGGTAGTGATAGTAGTAGTAGTAGTAGTGGTGGTAGTGATAGTAGTAGTAGTAGTAGTAGTAGTAGTAGTAGTAGTAGTAGTAACATCTAACATCTCTCTAACATTTTAAAGTTTAAAGGAAGAACAGGCAGAAAAGAAAGAAAAGGAAAAAAAGAAAAGAAAGAAAAGAAGGAGGAAGAGGAGAAAGAGATAAAGGAGAAGGAAGAAAGGGAGGAAAATGAATAGGAAATGACAAGAAAAAGGAGGAAGAGACAGAGGAGGAAAAAGAGAAGGAAAAGAAAGAGAGTAAGGAGGAGGAAGATGGCAAGGAGGGAAACAAAAGAGAAGGAAGAGAAAGAAATGGAAAAGTAGATAGTAGAGGAGAAGAAAGGGCAAGGAGAAGAAAGAGGAGAAAAAGGAGAAGGGGGAATAGGATAAAGAAGGGAAAGATTTTCTTAGATTTGCAATCAGGAAAAACCTAAAATCACCCTGGCCCTGTTACCAGCCAGGTAACATTGAACAAGCTCATCCCTTTACCTCAGTTCCCTCATCTGTAAAATAGGAATAATACTACTGGCACTCCTTACCTCATAGGGCTGTTGTAGATAGTGCTTTGTACATCTAAAGTTACTTTAGAAAAAAGTAAGCCATTATCAACAGTCAGCCTTTTTTAAGACCAACAATTGTTTGGTGAAGACTCAAAGTTAGCAATGTTGTCATCCCATTGGTACCTGCTTGCATGTAAAAGAAAGAGCTAGGAAACATTGCAGCTATGTCTAAAGCTGTTTTTGAGGGGCTGATGGAGCTCAGGCAGATCCTTTCTAGACACATGCAAGAAGAACAGAGGAAGAAAACCATGGTTCCCAGACTGAGAGTACTGTGAACCACAAAGAGGAGGTTCAGTCACTGGACGTACATTCAAATGAATAAAAATCTTCAAGCTGGACAGAACATCAGGGAGAAGAGAAGAATCAGCCTATAGAATATTAATACCTTAAGTTTCTACTGCATCATTATTCTGACACAAACAAAGGACAATCCAAGTGAAAAAATCAGGAAGGGCAAAAGGTTTATTCAACAAATCTTGCTGCACTCAAACTCATCATCTGTCCTTTCCATCTCACTTTATTCCTTTCCTTCTCTGTCAAAGGAAGAGGTGTCCCCACTCCTTTCTGAGGTTGTTCTCTATTTATGTACTATAATCTCCTGGTTCCTTTGGGATCCTCGCTGTCTCCCTATCTAATTGGTCCTTTCCTTCCACCTTGAAGTATGCATGGTTTTTCCCTTTACAGGTGAAAATTTTAAAAAAATGTGCCTTTGTAGATCTCAGTATTTTCTACCTTATTTCTTGCCTTCCTTTTCCAGACCTAGGAATTGGATCATATCTATTGCTTTCACTAAATACTAAATGATCTTAGAGTCTTAGAGACTAGAGTCATTTAGGCTAATCTCCCACCTAATGGAAAATATTCTTAATAACATCCCAGATGAATAGTCATCTTGTCAATATTGTTGTTGAGTGATCAAGAAGCCACTAGGTCACAAGACAATCCATTTCATTTTTGGATAGCTCTAACAGAAAGCTTTTTTAAAAATTGAAATGAAACTTACCTCTAATGACCGATTGTCTCTAGAGGACAAAATCAGGACCAAATGGAATAAATCTATTCTCCTTTTCTCTTATATCAATTATTTCTACCGCCCACTCTCCTATTAATATCCTTATATGCTGGCATCTGCCTCCATATGACTAAGAGAGTCACCAGTAACCTCCTAATTGCCATATACAAAGGCCGTTTTTCAGTCCTAATTTTCCTTAACCTCTGTCATTTTTGATACGGCTTTCCATTCTCTTCTGCTTGAAGCTATTTTTCTTCCTGAACCTGCTTCTTCTGGCTTTACTATTTCTGTTTGTGATACCATCTTTCAACCACTGTCTTTCTCCCCACAACCTTATCATTTTCTGTGACTTCTTTCTCCTTTACCTCTCACATCCAAACAGTTAGCACCTTCTGTTGAATTTAACTCTGACAGCACTCACATCTGTTATTTCCTCTCTATTGCTGCTATTACAACTATAGAACAGGCTTTCATTACTACCAGCTCCAAGCCCTGTCACCTCCATTCTAGTCATCATCCTCACCTTCTCCCCACTGGAACCTAGAACAGTCTTGGACTCAGACAGATAAGTTTTTACTTTATCTCATCTGAAACATCTCCTCAATTTCTTGACTACAAGTGCTAAGATCATGGCACTGTCTTGCATTTCTCACCTTTGTATAATTCTCTTTATTCATTGGAATGCAGGCTTCTTGAGGGCAAGGATTCTCTTGCTAGCTTGTATCTGTATCCCTAGCATCCCTAGGTAATAAGCATTAATAAATAAATGTTCGTGCTCTCTCTCTCTCTCTCTCTCTTTTTTTTTTTTCTCTCTCTCTGTCTCTGTCTCTCTCTCCTCAGATTAATTCTCTCAGTTAATTCAACAAGCATTTAAGTACTTATGTGCAAGGAACAGTGCTAGGTGCTGGAGCTATAAAGATAAAAATGAAAATAGTGTCTGTCTTCAAAGGAGCTTCTATTTTCGTAATTGGTCTTCTTGCTTCTACTCTCTCCTGATCTTACTAAATCTCACAGTTAGAATAGTCCTCAAAAACCATCGTTCAACATATACCTGACATATGACTTCTAGATCATAGCCAACATATATGACCAATACAGTTACTGCCTGAAGACAGTTAATACAGGACAACCTACTTCCTTCCAAAGTTCTCCAATCTATTTTTAGGCAGATGTAATTTTTCCTCTCACCAAATCTACCTCTGTTGTTTCAATGTTCCTTGTTCTAATAATAGCTAACACCTATTGTGTGCAAATGCTTTACAATTATTATCTCATTTGATCTTTATAACAACCCTGGAAGGTAGGTGCTATTATTACCCCCCATTTTACAGACTGAAGCAAACAGAAGTTAAGTGACTTCTCCAGTGGCTAGGAAGTGTCTGAAGTCACCTTTGAACTCAGATCTTCCTGATTCTAATGCTCTATCCACTGTACCACCTAGCTGTCTTGGTTCTACTTTCTAGAGCCAAGAACAAATCTAATCCTCCTTTCTTGTGAAGATCTTCCAAATATTTAAAGATAGTCTTATTATGGTTATAATAAAATAACTTATCTTACTCCCCCTGTACCTTTTTCTCCTTCCTCAAAACGTTTAGAGACTTTGAATTATGTCTCATATGGCATGGTCTCCAACCACTTCATCAAGCTAGCTGTCTTCTACATTCTCATTGGTTTATTAATGTCCTTTAAAGATATAGCACCTAGAACTGAATAAAACAGTCTAGATTTGGCCTGATTGAAGTAAAGTTCTGTAGGATTATCATATTCCTTTTGCTGGTCAGCCAGTCAATAAGAATTCAATAAGCGCCTACTATGTGCTAGGTTCTGTGCTGAACTTAAGGGATATAATAAGAAGCAATAGACAGTCCCTGCCCTCTATACTTCTCAATGCAGCCTAGATTCTAATAATCATTTTTTTAAAAAAATCATCTTACTGGTGACTCCAAACTTTAAGTCCACTAAAATCTTTATCATATGAACTGTTTCATAGCCAGATTCCCCCTCTCCCTATTTTAGTTCTTTGCTTCAAAAAGTCATCTTAGTAAGTTCAAAGTTTTACATTTATCCCCATTAAATTTAACTTTATTAGATTTGGCCCATCAATCTAGCCTGGTGGGATCTCTTTGCAGCCTAATTGTAATCCTACATATTAACTATCCCTCCCAGCACAGTGTCCAGCTGGAAGTTTGACAAGCATGCTTTTTATAAGTCATTGATAAAAATGTTGAATTACACAAGACTAAGAATGCCTCCCTGGGGCACTCAACAACAGATCTCCATCCAATTTGAATCAATCCATCATTGATGCCATTTCCAAAATAATATTTTTATGCATAAGAACTACTCATGTCACTCTGCTCAAAAATTCAGGAGCTCTTTATTGGCCCTTGGTAAATTTCAAATTCCTTTGCGTTTTTTCCTGATATCAATACCTGCATTTCTAATCACCTACTGTACATTTCCTTTTCAATGTCCTACCATCATTTCCAATTCAATATGGTCTAAAGAGGCAATTCACAAACATTCTAGTCTCAGGATCCCTTTACATTCTTAAAAATTATTGAGGATCTCACAAAGACCTTTTGTTTCTGTGGGTTGATATTACCATATTAGAAATTAAATGTTTTATTATTATAATGAAAATAGTTTTGACCTTGCAGACCCTCTGAAAGTGTCAGACACTCCCAGGGATTCCCAGACCACATTTTGAGAACAGCTAGACTAAAGAAAAATCACCTTTTCCTGCAAGACAATCCCCAACTTCCCCACTTCAGCTAACTATACACTATTTTCCCTATAACTCAGTCTTGAAACTTTAAAATATTTTACTCTTACTTCTCTCTTATCTCCTATATACAATCAGTCATCAACACATGTGAATTTGTCCTTAGACACATCCTTTAGACTTACAATCTTTTGTTCTATAGCCAGATTTCAGCCAACACTCTTCTAACCAATAGCAGAATTGGAACATTATTGGTGGGCAGAGCAATCTTGGCCCTGTCACTCACTTACTATGCATGTGATGGCAGATAAGTAACTTTATTTACCTAAATCTCAGTTTCCTCACCTGTAAAAAAAAGAGTTGGGTTAGGTGATTACTAGTCCTTTGCAGCTCTACCTCTTAGAGTAAATAGAATCCTTTCCTGTTTTCAACTAGTAACTTATTTCTAACATTTGTCCTATGGAGTTGGTTGTCTCATTATTCTGCCCAATGTCATGTAAGCTCCTGAAGGACAGAGATTGACTTGCTCTTTTCTTTGTATCATCACAATTTAGCACAGTGCCCTGTACATAATAAGCACTTAATAAAACCCAGCTGAATTGAACTGAATTTTCATGAAACCAATTAAAGCTTCTATGTCTTCCAATAATTTTTGGAGGTAATTCAGTAGTTCCAGTAGTGTTGTCATCTTGTTCATTTTTGGGCAGAGATCATAGACCAGATGACCTCTGGGAAAGGAAACTATAGAGAGCAAGGAGCTTTCACTGGGCCACAGAAAAAAGGGGAAAAAGTAGGGATGGAAGCATGCCTATTACCAAGAGTTTTCCCAATGCAACTGTTTACTACAATCTATATTCAACAAATATTTATAGACTTGGATTTACACAAAATATAAACAAGAGGATGATTCATTACATTACCAAAAGATTCATGAGTAGATACCTTTAGCAAATTCTCCTGGTGCATTTTAAATGATCAGTTTATAAAAATTTGATTCACAGAAACTTTTTAGGAGTGTTTCTGGCACATGGCATCTTTGTATTATTCTATTCCCCATTTTGGATATTTGATTTGCTTCCACTACGAATTTTTCACGCACCCTGAGGGAAACTTGCTCTCTTACAACTCAGTTGCCCAAACTCTGAAATAGAGATTGTATACAAGTCCAAAATGTTATTATATCCTACTTGCTGAAAGCTAGGTCCACCCACATAGTTATCTTTCTGAGAGGGTAGTGAGAATGGTGAGACAGAATACAGAAATTGCCAAGAGGCAATGGATAAAAGTAAAATGTAAAAATATTCAATGCATACACACACACACACACACACACACACACACACACACACACACATGGATTTGGAAGCAAAAGATCTGGATTTGAATCTCAGCTCTGCTTCTTATTATCTGGGTGACACTGGGCAGGTCATATACCTTCTTTGAGTCTAATCTATGATATGATTCTTACTAAAGGCAGAGGGATAGGTAGAGAGGTACACAAGACTTGTGCTGTTTGGATAATAGATTCTCAAATAGTTGTGGATTTATTGGTGGAATTCCCATGGATACTAAGAAGATGCTATGAATTATAGAGTTTTTAGGCCATCTACAAACATCAATTTAACTATTAATACTCAAGATTCAGCATCTCCACCCAACAAAGAATAAGTTGATATGCTATTGAAAGAATTGTACCACCTCCACTGAATGCTGGAAGACCCAGAAGAAGGTGTTTAATACAACAGATAGATTCTCTAGGGAGAAATAATAGAAAGAAGTGGACAGAAAAGACATAGGAGAAAGTGTAGGATCTGTATCTATAAGAGGGAATACCTACACAGGTGACATTATGCAACAATCAAAGAACTGATGAGTAGAAACACCAATTAGGAAAATATAAGATAATGGGTATCAAACTTAATATTGGAAGGGGATGTTAAGAGAAAGAATATAAAATCTAATGAGATGCCAAGAGGGTCCAGCGACCTACTGTATAATTCCTTTCTTTTCACTGGGCTTCAATTTCCTTGTATATAGTGATGATTTTAAAAAAATGTTCAGTACAATTTCTTGGGAGGAAAACCCCTGGATGCCAAAGAAAAAGAAGATTAAAAAACTTGGGGAAAGGATTTGAGAAAGTGAGGATGGTAGGAGAAAGGAAGAGGCAAAATTATCAAGCAATCAACAAGCATTCTTAAGCACTTATTCTATGATAGGTACTGTGGATAGAAGTACAAAGAATCAAACAATCCCTGCTGGCAAGGAAGTTATATTCTAATGTGGGAAACACATATAATGTGCATGTACACACACACACACACACACACTATGTAGATAGATAGCTAGATATAAAATCATGCAAATACAAATACATACAAATAAATACAAAATATTTTGTATTAAATACAAGGTACTTTGGCAGGAAAGGTACTAGCAATTTTGTGGGAGGACATGATTCATATAGAATAAAAGTATCAAATATACCAGGCAGTAAGGTTGCCTGCAACACTCTCCAGTGAGTCAGAACAAGATTAAAATATAATTGGTAAAGATTTAATAAAATAAATAAAAATATAATAGAACGTAGATAATGTTAATATGTGGTTTTCTAAATCAACATGTAGCCTGTAGGGATTCTTAAGTCCAGTTTAGTACCTCTATTTAACACAACAGATGTAAAAGATAGTGTTTAAGTAGCATCTTGAAGACTAGAGGTATTCTACAGGCAGTGTTGAGGAAATGTTAGGAAATGGAGTACTGTGTGTAAGGGGTAATGAAGCCAGTTTGATTGGATTTCAGAGTATGGGAGGGAGACTAATGCCCAATAAGCCCAGAAAGATAGGTCAGTGCCAGATTGTAAAGGACAGATTGTAAGCTAATCAGAAGTATTTATATTTATTTCTAAGTATAATAGGGAGCCAATAGAGTAGGGGAGTAACATGGTCAGCTTTATCTATGCTTAAGAAAATTCACTTTGACAGTATTGTGGAAAATGTATTGGAGGAAGGAAGAAGACCCATTAGGGATAAGCAAGAAGAGATGAAAACCTCAAGGTGGTATCTGTGTGAAAGAGAGAATGGATCCCAAGCAAGACATAGAAACAAAATATGTTAATTGATGGGATCTATGAGTGAGGGAAAGTGAAGAAACAAGAGAAATGCCAAAGTTATAAATCAGAAATATTGTTAAGATGGTGGTACCCTCAAAAGAAATAGAATAGTTTGAGAGGGAGGGTTTTGGGGAAAAGACAATGATTTCAGCTTTGGACATGTGATTGTGAGAGATATCTGAGGCATCAGTTTGAAATATCCAATGGTGGTGGTGTGGGACTGAAGCTCAGGGGAGAGAATAGAGCTGAATTTATAGATCTGAGTCATCTGCATAACAATAACTAAATTCATGGAAACTGATGAGGTCACCAAAAGAAAGAAAAAGTTTTAAGACAGAACAATGGGGAAAATATGCTATTAAGGAGCATAATATGGATGATGTAGCAGTAAAGGAGATGGAAATGGAGAAGGAGCAGATAAACAGGAAAGAATGTCACAAAATCCCAGAGGACAGAGTATCAAGGAAGAGAGATTGGTTATCAAAATTCAATGCATCAGATAAGTTGAGAAAAATAAGGCCTGTGCAAAGACCTTCAGATATGGTCATTAAGCATTAAGATGGTTTATAATTAGGGAGATCAGTTTTGAAGCCTTTGTGAACTGTGCCACCATATTGTCTATTTATAGTAGAGCATATTACCACATTCCCAGGCTTCAGAAGCCACCTCCACTGAAAGCTTGAGCAGGGAGATGTTTAGGGATGCTATTTAAATAATATCTTGGCTTAGAAACCCTTTGATTTAATATAGCTGTAGAGGGAGCTCTGAGACTATTTCTCCCTATCAAAGAGGTGAATTTCAAATGTCTTACCACTCCCCTAAAGGTATGACAAAATTCAAGTTAAAATGGACTGATGTCTCATTGTCCCTCCCCCTGAAACCATTTTTAAGCCAAATGAAGATTTGTAGCATAGACATTTCAATTACCTCATCATGCCAGAACTTCCCTCAACACCTAGGGCCTTCTAACCCTGGAATATCCTGGTCCTCTTCTCCCATAGGTGAATTTCTTTCAGGGTTTCCATTTTGGGGAGGGACCCAAGAAAACATCTTTCATTTCCTCTGCTTCTGCTTCTGGTGCTGGATTTTGTCACTACTACCTTCCTCTTTTTCAGCTTCTTTTCATATGTTGCCATCCTCTCTAAGAACATAAACTTCTTGAGGGCAGGGACTCTATTTCTTTTTGCTTATATTTGTATTTCTAACACTTAGCCCATAAGTAAGGCCTTCTACAAAATAAGTATTTAATAAATACTTGTTGTTCACCTGCTTGCCAAATGAGGAAGGCAAAAGTAGAAGTAGTTTACCCAACCCCAGTTCTGCTCAAATCCTCAATGAAGTTTTCCTTAGTCATCCCAAACAAAAGAGACCTCTTCATTTGGACTCATTATACATTATTTATATGCACTTATATTCTAATTTGAATGCAGATCTTCTGTGAACTGATAAGCTTTCAGGCCCCGGAAAGGCAGGCTATAGGTCACATTTATCTTTGTAACCTATCACACATCAGGTCTATTTCATAGTGCTTTGTATGCAATAGATGTTTAATAAATGTTCAGGGAACAAATGAATGACTTCCTGAAGACTGTGTGACATAGCTGAAAGAGCACAGAAGTAGGGTCAACCTAAGCTGAGTTACCATGGAATCTTGGACAAGTGTCAATTTCAGTTTCTTCACAAACCAAATGAAGGATTTGGCCTAGATTTTTAAGGTCTTTTTTTGATCTAAAATTCAATTAAACAAACTTCATTAAGAATCTACTATGCACAAGGCACTGTGCTCAGTGCTGGATTGCACGCTCATTATGAGTCAGGTGTATTAAGGAGCCAAAATATCTAATGTATCCTGAGCTTGGCTTCCAGTAACAAAGAGTTGATAGTCCCTTTGTCCTTGGCCCTGGTCAAATCCCATCTGGAGTTCTAGGTCACAACTTAATGTAGATATTTTAAAAGGAGAAAGCATCCAGAAAAGGATGACCAGGATAGAGAAAGGCCTCTATCCAGATCATTTAAATATTGGATAGAAAAAAGTGGAGATATTTTACTTAGAGAAAACTCATGGAGAATAAGATCTGTCTTCAAGTTTTTAAGGGGTTGCCATATGGAAGAGGGATTAATGCTTTTTCATTGGCTCTACAAGATGGAATAAGGGAGCAATGTGTGGAAGCTGCAAAGAGGTAAATATGGGCATGATGTTAAGAAAATCCTCCAAATGATTGGGGCTAAGGCTAGAATGGGCTAACTCAGAGATGGAAAGTTCCTTTTCCTTGGAAGTCTTTAAGCAGGGTTAGATGCCTATTTAACAGGTATGTTAGAGTGTGAATTCCATTCATGGATAGGTGACTACTGAGGTATCTTCCAACTTGAAAGTTCTGTGGAGACAAAGACAGAAATAAAACTATTGTCATCCTGACTTCATGGTGGAGACTTATTTAGGAATGAGTGGATTATGTGATATAGTACAAAAAACTTAGACCCCGAAACCTGGATTCAAGTTCTGATTCTACCACATATAATCTAGGGTAAATTTATATGAGGAAACTGGGGCTCAGAAGATTTTTTTTTTTTTTTTTTTGCTTTTTGCTGAGGCAGTTGGGATTAAGTGACTTGCCCAGGGTCACACAGCTAGGGAATGTTAAGTGTCTGAGACCAGATTTGAACTCAGGTCTTCCTGACTTCAGGGCTGGTGCTCTAACCACTGCGCCACCTAGCTGCCCCGGGGCTCAGAAGATTTAAGTGACTTGCCTAAAATCACACATGTTGTTAAATATAGGATATTTATATATTTTCATATGTGAACAGTTTGGTTGCTGAAAGGGGCAGAAAAAGAACTTTTGTGCATGAAAAACTGATAAAAATCCATGTATAAAGAAACATTTCTTAAATAAAATGTGAAGTGGCACAGACTGTTAGGAAGGGTGGTGAGAAAACTGGCACTCAGATAAATGTACTGGGAGGAATTATTGAAAGTGGAGAAATAACTGAAGCTGCAGGGCATTGTGGTGGCTCAGCTTATTTGCAAGTGACTGTTTTTAGAGTTTGAGAGGTTAACTGACAAAAGGGCAAATCAAAGGACTGTATGGAGTCTGTGGGAAGACTAAATAAGGATTGTTAGGTTCATAGATGACAGAAAAGTGTTTTTATTTAAGTTTTATATCTATGGGAAAGGTGAGTTCACTGGCCACCGGGAGCTTCTGATTTCTAGCATGAAGAGTATGGGGAAAATCCAACTGTAAGAAGAGTATAAAGAAACCAAGAGAGGCATCAACTGCTGTTCTGGGAGCCTACTGATTGGAGGATAGGCTTTGTTTTGATGATTGGCTGAAGAAAAAGGTGGTATACTTTCTGGGGAATGTATTGAAAGAGAACTGAACTTGGGGGCAGTTGAGCTATTGACCTATAGCCTTGTCAACAGCCTGAGAGAAGTGAAATCTGTCAGAGATTCCTGGTTCTTATGCACTGATCAAAGACAGGATTTGTACTTCTTTTGCTATTAGCTCTGCTTTATTTAATTACTTGTTTCTTTTTGGGAGGCAAAAAAAAGTATATTTCAATCTGCACTCAGAGTTCACCAATTCTCCCTCTAAAAGTGGATAACATTTTTTTTTCATCAGGTTCAATAGGGTCCAACTATTTGTGAACCCTTCTCCAGATCATTTTACAGATGAAGAAAGTGAGTCAAATAGGATTAAATCATTGACTAGAACCACACATTTAAGAAATGTCTGAGGCCAGATTTGAACTCAGGTCTTCTTCTATTTACTTTATCTACTACACCACCTACCTGCCCTTTTTCATTATGAATCTTTTGGAATTGTCTTGGATTATTGTATTGATTAAAGTGGTTAGCTCTTGTTTTAAGAAGAGGCTTGAAGTTGATGGATTGCCCCATACATGACTCTGTTGGTCTCAGGGATGGAATATGAACCCAAAGCTTCTGACTCCAAGATACTCTTTCCACAGTAAAATGTTACCTCTTTGAGATTTAGTTTATTTGCATACAAAATGAGCATGATCGTTTAACATTACCTCTAGGATGCTGGGTTGTTAGAGCAGCAAATAAGCTCATTCAATTAAACAACAATTCAATTCAATATACATTTATTAAGTACCTACTATGTACAGAGTACATTTCCAAGCTCTTGGGGAGGGATATGGTACCTGGCCACTTAAACTTAATGTATGATAAGAAAAGACAGCAAATACACTCACTAATCAACAAACAAAAAATTATTAAGGATGGGGAAAATAATTTTTTAAATAATTAAGGAAAAGCATATTAGAGATACAGCATGGTACCCATATATTTAGAAGGCAAGGTAACTTGTAGTTTTCAAATGAACAAGGTGAATTACTTTGAAAAACAGAAAGTAACTGGGACTTTACTGATAATTTCTAAATTCTCTTCCAACTCTAAATCCTAGGATCTTGAGACATAAATTCCTGTTATAATTCATTGTTCTGGAATTAAAAAGTAGTGGGTAAACATTCTTGGCCAATGTGCAACTAGTACTAGTGATGTGACTGTAGGTAAGTCATGTCTATTTTTGCCTCAGTTTCTTCATCTGTAAATTTAAGGCATTGGACTGGATGATCTCCAAGATCCCTCTCAGCTCCAAATCCCATGAAACCCAGATTTTCAATAAGTATTTATTACATACTATATGGAAGGTACTGAATTAAAAGTGAGGGACAAAATGAAAAAAAAAAAGACAGTCCCTCCCCTCAAGCAGTTTATCATCTTATGGAGAGAATATATATATATATATATATATATACACACATATATATATATTTGTTTATTTGTTCAGTCATGTCTGACTCTTCATGATCCTATAGGACATAGCCACTAATGCTGTCCACGGGGTTTTCTTGGAAAAGTTACTGGAGTGGTTTTGCCACTTCCTTCTCCAGTTTATTTTATAGATGAAGAAGCTAAGATAAGCAGGGTTAAGTGACTTGTCCAGTCACACTGTTAGTGTCTGAGGCTGGATTTGAACTCAGGTTTTCTTATCTCTAAGGCTAACACTTTTATCCTCTGAGGAATCTAGTTGTAACCAGAGTGAATGTAATTTGCAAACAATTAGGTACAATCTAAGTTAGAATGTAATAACAGTTTGTGTGTATGTATGTGTGTGTGTGTGTGTGTGTGTGTGTGTGTGTTTAATTGTGAAAATTTGAGGAAGGAGAGACTACTTTTAACTGAAGAGCTGAAAGAAATTGGAAAGTTTCATAGAAGAAATAGCACCTAAGTCAGAGTATAAAGAAAGAAAAGGAATTTATCAGTAAGAAATGGGGAAAAGTACATTCTAACCAGGGAGAATGGCCTGTATAATAGCAGAGAGGGAGACGAGGACAGAACAAATTCAGAGAATAGCTAGTTGATTCATTTGGCTGGGATATACTGTACACAAAGAATACTGTAAAAATCAGGCCAGAAAGGTAGGTTGAAGTCAGATCACAACAGACCTCACATGTCAGTCTGGGAAATTTATTTTATCCTGGAGACAATGGGGAGCTACTGAAGGTTCGGGGTTTGTGTGTGTGTGTGTGTGTGTGTGTGTGTGTGTGTGTGTGTGTGTGTGTTTTTCTTTAGGGAAGTGCCAAGGTAGCTCAGACTTTCATATTAGGAAGATTTTGGCAGCTATGAGGAGACTAGGGAGAGATGGGAAATGGGGAGCTAGTTAAAATACCATTTCAAGGTCCTTAGAACCTCCTATCTATAAGTGGAATGGAGAGATGCAAGGGATTGTGGAGAGAGAATTGACTGAAGTTGGCAAATGATATATGTTGGGGTTTGTATACATGGGAGAGCAAAGAAAAAGATGAGCCTGAGGTTTTGAACTCTGAATGCAGGGGGAATGAGGGAAGTGGAATCAAAGTTGGGAGAAGGAGTAGGTTTGGAAGGGCAAGAAATCAGTTTGGGAGCATGGACAGGACACTCTAATGAATGGGTCTAGATAGTTGGCAATACAGAGACAAGATTCAGGGGAAAGAACAAGGCTGAATGCAACATACTTACTATAATAAAGTAAGTGTGGTAGATGAAGTGTACTTTGTAATGATAAATCATCACCTAAATGTGATTATTGTAATTCTCTTGCAGTCCCACCTACCGCCAATGGGCTGCACCACCTGAGCTCTGTAACAGATTCCCATGACCTTGTCACCGTGCTTGTTGAGAGCAAACCAAGATAACAGTAACTGGAAACAAGAGGAAGGGTCATTTTACACTCTCTACACTTAGGATTCTTCTGTGGCTAATTAAAGTAATATGTCAAAATGTCCCTTGAAAGAGATCTTTAAGAATATGCCTGCTCAGTAAACAAGTTTTTACTAATTAATAACACTCTTCCCCATTCTTCACCGAAGTTCCATGTAGGACCGTCTCTCTCACAGAGATGGCTGAGGAGGAAAAGGATGAAGGAGGAGTTGCCATCCTCTTTCTCAGTGGGGACAGATCCAGTCATTTGTCATCTGTGTAACTATCACTTTCTCCTCCGGATGTTGATCAGATTTCCTGGGTTGGAACCAACATGCAGGGCCAAGCAACTGGAATATCTCCAAGAATGAAATGCTTTACTTCTTATGAAGTCAACGTGATTTCTTTCAAGGAAAAATCCCTTACATTAAAAAAAAAAGGTGTCTACTTAAGGTTTCTGAAGGACAAATCTTTTGGCTTTTTAAAATTATTATTAAAAACACCAAATATTCTTATTCTTTGACCATCAGCATGTAGACACTCACACCCAAGCAAAGCAGAGAGTAGACACACTATACAAAGAAACAGGAGCCTGATGGAGAAAAATGACTTGCCTAAGATTATATACAATGAGTCAGTGGCAGAGACAGAAATAGAACCCTCCAGACTCCGATTAGCAAAACCATTTGGACGTCCTTCTGTAGGCCCAGTGCCATAAGGGAAAATTTACTCCAGAGCCAGAGAATGCTTGGGTGGGAAACCATCCTACAAGATACAATGGCATACAGTATCATTCCTCCCCTCCCCACCCCCATCTGAGGTAGACCACAAATCATGGCTTTAGCTCTTATTTTTTCACCATTTACTCTTCTATTTGCAATCTATTTTACAATCCAAAAAGTTATACTTGATACACCTTCCATTTATACATAGGTTTTTCACTTTATGGATGGACCTCATTTATGGTCTCAGTAATGGTGAATTATCAATGTCATACCATCTTTATAGAAAAGAATCTGGGTTTATATCTGTTATTCAACTAGTGAGGCAACAAATAAGGCTCTTTCACATAATGAAAAGACCACTGGCTGGACACATAAAGTCATATCTACAACATGCAGGAGACACAGAATGACGAGATGCTGTCAGTACTCTTAAATCGTATCCTTAGGAAGGCTTCTTCCAACAGAAAGATCCTTCCTTAAGAATCAATAGTTCAATGTTGTCTATCACAACCTGAGTTATGCTTACAAAATTTAACTTCCAAAGACAGGCTGTACTCACAAATGAAAATCTTAATGATGAACATGGTTAAGAGATTAAGAAGCTATGGTGAATGCCCATTCCACATAGAAGGAAGCAGCATATAGAGCCATAATTTTCTAGTTTTTGTGCTTGGAACAAGCAACCCAAAATACTTAAAATACTTAATCAAACCTATTTTTTGAGGACAAATTCAGTTGGAGTTCTTGTTGTTATTGAGTCATTTTCAATTGTATCCAACTCTTCATGATCCCATTTGGGATTTTCTTGGCAAAAGTACTAGAATGGTTTGCCATTTCCTTCTTAAATCTTACAAATTAAAAAAAGAAAAAGAAAAAGTAAGCAAACAAGGTTAAGCGACTTGTCCAGAGTCACAAAGCTAGTAAGTGTCTGAGGCTGAATATGAATTTGGGAAGATGAGTCTTCCTGCCGCAGGTCTGGCGCTCTATTCACTATGATACCTAGCTGCTAGGGAGGGGTACTTTAGAATGGAAAACTCTCTGGGTAAAGACCTTGGGAATCCTTGAGGATACTAATAGGGAGGTTTCCTTGAGGAAAGAATTGGGAAGACACAAGATTATCTGGATTGTAATTGCAGGGAGTGGGAGAGGAAAGTCACTATCTGGTAGCTTCTGGTTTTAACTAATTACTCTTGCTAACTTTGGTTGTTTCTAACTGTCAGAGAGACGCTAGTACATTCAATGCCCTGGAGTAAACACCCAATTGATCCAACCTAGTTACAGCTCTTTTTCTGCATGAATTCTAAAGTATAGCTGCAAGTAGGGAACCAGTACCCATATGCTTTCACTTCTGACTATACCAGTTAGGAAGAAAGGAAGGAAGGGAGGGAGGGAGGAAAGAAGGGAGGGGAAAAAGGGAGGAAGGAAAGGAGGGAGGGAGGAAAGAAGGGAAGAAAAAAAGGGAGGAAGGAAGGGAAGGCAGGAGGGAAAGAGGGAGGAAGGAAGGAAGGAAAGAAGGAAGGAAGAAAAGGAAGAAGGAATGGAGGAAGGGAGAGAGGGAGAGAGAGAGGGAGGGAAAGAGGGAAGAAGAGAGGGACAGAAGGAGGGAAGGTGGCCAGGGACACCAAATTGAAGGTCTGGCTTCTCCCGAGGCTCCATCAAGGTCCAAGGGGAAATGGGATCAAGGTGATGGTTGTGGAATATGCACTGCCTAAAGTCTAACTAGTAGTCACAATAGTTAACTAATACAATAGTCACAAGAATCAGGAAGACCAGAATTCAAGTCCCATATTTGACACATATTAGTTATGTGATCACACAAATCACTTAGCCTCCACAGAGAACACCTAGATGTCTCTAAAAGATTTTAAATTACAAAGTGTATATTGAAATAGGGAATGTTTTTACTGTGCTTTAGTAATATTATCTCATTTTTTCCTTAGAACAACCCTGGGAGATAGATGTAATTATTATCTCCGATTTACAGTTAAGGAAACTGAGGCAAATAGAGGTTAAGTGGCTTGGTCAGGAGAAAACAAGTCGCTATGAGGCAACCCCATCTGAAGAGAAAAAACAAAAAGGATGGTCTCTCATGAAACTTCTGGATATATAACCAATCCATTCCACCATTTCTTCAGAATCTCAATACCAGAATTACATTCTCTGAGGCTATATATCTTCCATAATTCCTTATCTCCTGGGTCAAGATTTGAAAATGCAAGCCCAGATTCTTCATAGTGTCTGTATGGTTGAAGGCCCTGGGGAATAACCCTAGTCATATGCTTCCTAAGCCCCACTTTGAATTAAAGTAAAGGATAACCCTGGCCCTGCTTTCTAACCTCAGAAGCTGCCAAGAAGGCTAGGAATCTGTACTGGCATCCCTTCAGGTATACCAAGAAACCCTAGCTCCCATCATTATAACATGAATCCGTAACTGGCACATTGAGGATATAAAGAAAAAACATGAGCTGCTCATTTCATTTGCTGAGATTAGAGAGTCTCTGTTCCCTTTCCAGTAGAGGTAAGAAGGGAAGAGAACTGTCTTCAGTCTTAGCATTAGACCTTAGGGCAACCCATGGGAGATCTGTATTTTGTGAGATTCCCTCTGCAGTGGCTCATGCCTTTCTCCTCTTCTCCATTCTTACTGACACATTTCCAATCAAGGCTCCAGTTACATCTGGAAAAGACTATTGTAATTATCCTTCAAGTTCTGAGAAATTGTCTTTCTTCCAATCCTAAACTCTGACACAATCTTTCCTCTGCTCTAAAACTTTGAGTGGTTCCCTACTGAATATACTCCAAATTCCTTCATCTGGCATTCAAAACCCTTTATGATCAACCTTTCCTGCATTATCTATTCATTGATTAGCCATGTGACCTTGGACAAAGAAAGCACTTGACCTTTGTGATTTCTCTCAGTTTCCACATGCATAAAACAAGATTGGAATAAATGACCTCTAAAGTTCTCCCTAGTGCTAATATTCTATAATCTTACTCTTTCCTTTCTATGAAACTGGATGGCAAATACATCTTCTTTCTCTTAACACTCTCAGTGATTTCCTGACTCTTTGACTTTGTTCACCTTGCCCCTTTCACCTGGATTGTCCTGTCTGTTTCATTCTTACTCATTCTACAAGGGCATCTGAACTAAGTAGCCTGAAGCTTTCTCTGACTCTTAGTCAGGAATCTATTTCTTCCCTAAAATGTCATAGCATTGGATACCTTTTTACTCTTTCCTAGTCTATGTTGTATTATAGTCCTCTTGGAACTTGTCTTATCTCACCAAAAGACTAAGCTCTTGGAGGAGACATTGTCTCCCATTCTATGTTTTCTTATTTATTCAAAGCCCAAATAAAAAAGAACCAATGGTTTGTTGTATGGTTCATAGTCTACACACTGATACCAAGGTCTCCCATAAACCTTGCTGAATTCCAGCCCCCAGCTTACTCATAGCTTAGCTTGGATGACCTGACTTGCAAAATGGGAACAGAAAACATTAGGACACTCAAATACTAAGCACAATAATAGTAAGGAATGGGTTAAATTGTCAAGATAGCAGTTAAACTTCCAGCAGTGTTTTGCCCCCACTGCCATTTTTAAAGGGATTACAACTCTAGGGAAATCCCATTAATATTCTGCCTTCTGCCTTTGACATTGTCCTATGGAACCCACAAGACGTCTCTTAGTGAATTCCTTCCTATTCCAGCACACCTCTTTAGTCAAGGTTCTGGAAGTTCTCTTAGACTGTTTTCAGACAGACGGATATTAAAAAAAGGGTAAAGTATCTCTTATTTCTGTCTGTATATATAGGGATTGGATGATGGAGTTGTTTGTCCACTCAAGACTTCTCTGAAAAATGATCAAGACGATTTGGGAGATGGAAAAAAACAAGGACAGAGGCAAAAGATAGAGAGGCACAAGATCAGAAGTCAGAAGACATGAATTTGACTACTGATTCTGCCATTTACTACTTACCTATATGACCTTGGACCATATGGGAGCCCCAATTTGGGAACCTCTAAAAAGAGGACACTGAAATTTGACAAACTCTATGGTTCCCTCCAGCTCTAAATCTATGGCTCTATGAAAAACATATAACAGGCACGAATAGGATCTTCTGTATGAGTTATGGGAACAGTACCTCCTCCTCATCCAATTTACATAATCAAAGCATGGGGGGAGGGAGGAAAGTGTTCCCTTCTTCAACTAAACAAAACATCACCAAACTTCTTGTCAGTTCATCTTTACGGAGTGCTGGTTATGTGTGGAACACTATAGGAAAATGTGTCTTGCTCTTGACTATTAAAAAAGGAATAACTAGAGCCCCATGGAGCACAAAGGAATGATCACAGCAAGGGGGCAGAGCTGAGTCAATACATCTCAGCATCTTTTGCGGTATTATGGTGAGGGGCACTCCCTACATTTATGTAATCATACACTAAAATACAATTTAACAAAGTTCAAGGTGCATCTGGTCTCTTGTAAGTACAATGAATAAGTGCAAAAATGGAGAAGTCCTAAGTCACCCTCACCTTTATGGGGAGAGAAAAGAAATACAAGAAGCCAGTTGTCCTTCAGACCCCCTTCCCCAGCTATCTCCACTTGCCTGATCCACACATAATCCAAGGGAACTTAGGAAGCAGCTCTACCATCATTGACAATAACCTACATTTATTTCATGTTTAAAAGATTTACAAAGCACTTTCCTCACAATAATTCTTTAAGGGTAGATAGTATAAATGGGCTCATCCCCATTTTACAGATAAGGAAATGGATCTTCAATCAATCAAAAAGTATTTAAACACTTGCTATGTGCCAGAAAGGCTGTCCATGGCCACAATACTAGTGAGTTTTGAAGCCAGGAATTGAAATCTCATTGGACTTTCTCCATTATGATATGCTGCCTCTGCACAGGCATATTTTTTTAAGATCTGATAGCTTGTCTCTTGAAAAGTTAGTGGGAGGAAAAATAATATTGAGATTCATCCTAAAAATACAAAGGCATCAGGCCACATAGTAACAATAAAATGTCATATAAACGGTAGATATCATTACTTTACAAAGCACTGAAAATACAGCATGTCATCTGAACAAATTCTAAGATAGTAAAGGTATTATTTTTCCTATTTCCCAAATAAGGAAATGGGGGTCAGAAAGGTCAAGGAATTTGCCCAGGATCACAAATTTATAAGCCATCGACAGAGGGAGAATGGCTAGCATTTAATTCCAGGTTTTCTGATGTTAAGTCCATTGTTCTTTCTATTATACCACATTACCTCTCTGAAGACATTCCCTAGGAGCAGTCTCCCTGAAGTTCACAATCAAACGAGTACCAAAAAAATAAACAGCAGGTACAACCTAGATGTAGATACTAAGAGAGACCAAATCAAGCAGGTATTTAGTTGCACAAATTCCCAGTGGTGTGATGGTCCTGGGAAACAGACTAGGAAGGTGTCAATTGCAGGTACAAGGATGATGGAATTAGTTTTCTGGGAGTATAGAAGATGTACTCACTCAGCCTTCAGACTAAAATAGTCCCACTAGGAACATATGCCACCCACCAATGTCCAGGGATAGGGCAAAGGCAATAGGATATATTGAAAAGCAAGTTGTGATTGAGTTTCAGGTAAAAATTCAGAGCAGGCCATCCTTCTTCTATACAGGTGTGAACCTTCCCCCAAAGTTCCTGTTTTTCAACTGGTAGTAATGAAATCGGGAATATATTAGGGGCGATGACCCTACTTCCTCTCTGCTGCCTTGGTAAACTCATTTTAGAACCTGTTTTTTTTTTTTAGGTTTTTTTTTCTAAAAAAAAAAAAAAAAAAAGAGAGAGAGAGAGATTAACTCTCCCTGGAGAGCCATGTTGGAAGTGACTGGATGATCCCAGCTCTCCATCCTCTCCAAAGATTGGTTTATATGGTAATGTTGTTCTTTATTTCAGGTTTAATTAAGGATTTACCATCCCTGGTCCTAACCCATCATGGCATCCAGCGCCAGGTCTCCCAATGATGTCTCTTCTTTTTTCCAGACAATGTTCTGCCAAGTGCCTAGTCCCTTGTCTTTCCTTTTTCCTTTGGGCCCGGCTCCAGTTCTGGATGTCCTGCAGCTTGGCCCCAAAGAAACCTCAGTTAGGACTCAAGAACTTGCCTACCCTCATGTAAACCCCCAAGCTGCTGCGTCCTTCCTGGCTAAAGAGTTGGGTTCCCCCCTCCCCCCATAGTGCCACATGAGAGCCAGATGCAGGGGGGGGGGACTAAAATATCAGGACCTCTATTAGGGTTCTATAGCCATACTTGAATCTATTCTGCATCCCCACACCCCCCTGCAAGGTTTGACAAGAACTGACCACTGCTGGTAGGATCCCATCCAGGGGGAGATGACTTAGGATTCCTGAGTTCTGCTCTGCAGAAACAGGACTGTTACAGGACTCTTCAACTCACACATAGCCCAGAGAGTCCTCTGCATTGCTGGGCATGCCCCCAAAATCCAGGCTTTCTTGTTCCCCACCCCCTCCTCCACTAAACTACCCCCACCCTCCAGGAGAGGCAACTTAGTTTCCTCTAGTAAACCAGCAATCTAGCTTGTCAGAGACAGGCTCAATGCTAGACCACACCTCAGTCCAAGCAGAAGAGACTGGCTGTGGGAGCTCAAGCAGCAATACTGTATGAAGCTGGGGCTCAGCAGCTGTACATCACACAGCTCCATGCCTAAGGGAGCTTTTCTTCCCAAGGGAGAGCTCCAGCCCCTCCGGGGGTATGCCAATGACTGGAGGCACAGACATCCTGGTCAGGCACAAGAGCTTCCAAAGCAGGGGGATTGAGACCGCCCTAATCAGTCACTTCCCGACTACCCCAGCTCAGTCCTCTTCACCTGCTCCCCTCCCATCACCTCCACACTCTCCTGTAGCCAGCTTCCCCCTCCCCAAACATCTGACCTCCAACAATCCCCTCTCACCTTCCCTCCTAATCCTTCCCCATCTCATCACCTCTCCTCTTTTTCCTCTTCCTCATTCCATAGCTCCCCCTTTCTCCAGAGGTTTCTCCTCCCACATCCCCCCTGCATGGCTTATCTCCAGCCAAGAGACGAGGGTTCAAGAACCCTGCGCCCCTTTTAAGTTGAGAGAGAAGCCACCGTTTCCTTCTCCTCCTCCTCCCTTCGCTCACCCCGGCTGCCATCCCTGCTGCCCATCTTGGGGAAATGGGGGGGGCGGGAGCCGGGAAAGGTGGAGGGCTGGGAGAAACTTTCTCCATGCGAAGGTATTGGGGGGGGCGTAGAAAGGTACAAGGGGCAGCCGGTACTTACGGGGCCATCCGTTCCGGGTGCCATCCTCACTGCCCCCTCCGTCCCCCGCACCGTCTAGGGGCGACGGGTCGCGGAGACAGGGCGGGCGCTCGTCTCCTTCCAGCTCCCTGTCCCGGCCCCGGGCTCGCCTCTACCCTCTCGCCCCGACGCCGCTCTGCTTTATACAACTCCACTCGAGCGCGCCCAGGCTTATGTAAAGGCTGGCGGAGACAAGGAACCAATGATTGCAGAGCCGGGGGGTGGGGAGCGGGGGGCGGGAGGGAGGGATCGGCCAATAGCAGGAAAGGGAATTCGGGGAGGGGGGGTTGTTGGGGTGGGGGGCAGAGGGACGCCTCCCCGTGCTGATTTAGTAACCGGGATTGCGGTGGCAGTCGGCGGCCAGGCTGGCCCGGGAGCCGGAGCGGGAGCGGCGGCCTCGGGGGTGGGGTGGGGGGCAAGCGAGCGCTCCTCCCCGGTACAGCGAGCGCTCCCCGCAACCACGTCTCGTAACCTTCAGGAGGCAGCAGGGCCTGGCGAGAAGAGGGGCGGGGGGAAGAGGGCTCCTCTCGGGGCTGTGGTTCCTGGAGCTGTCTCCAGCTGGGAACCAGAGTCTCCCGGAGAGGAACGGGCCGGGAAGCCTGAGGAGGGGATTCCGGGGATTGGGTCCCTCCGGCAGGTTGCGCCCGGAGGGGCAGCGGGGCAGCTGGAGCGCCCCTACCTGCCTTTCTCGTTTCCCCTCTCTGGTAAAGATCTATCGCTCACCTCCGCTGGACCCCGGGGCCTGGGCCCGTCTGGGGCGGCCGCTGGAACGGCACTGATGGCGAGATTCCGGGCTGCGGAGCCCGAGAGCTGAGCTAGATCTTTATCCGGTCTAGGGGACGTGCCCGTGTGCCTCCCGGGAACTGTTTAGTATGGAGGGAAGGCCTCCACCGACGGCTCCGGGGGGCGGGGAGCGAGCAGTGCGGGAGGAGGAGTGGAGAAGGCGGCGGCGACTGTTGCCTGCCGGACTCCTCAGACAAGAAGAGCACAGAGCTCCGGCCAGTCCCAAGAGCGCATCCCTTGAAGCTCCGCGCCCTTGCCTTAGGCGGGCCCTGCGCGGGTCCTGGACGCCTAGACCCCACCAAGGCCCTTTGCTGCTGGTGCGCACTGGGAGTTCCTTCCCTAAAGTATCCACTGCAGAGGGCACGGGAGGATTCCCGTTTCTTTCTGAAGCATGGGGGGACATGCTGTAGACATGACCAGAGAAGGACGTTCTTGGGCATTCCTGCCAAGCAGCACAATTCCCAGGGCTGGGAACCGGCCCAGGTAAATGTCCAGAACCAATGGCCCTAATCACTGGTTCTGACATGAGCAAACTAAACTGGGCAAGGCCTCGGGTATCTGACATCTAAGCGCTGGGGATTTGGATGCTGAGAGAACCACGGAAATTTATGTATACTCAGATGACACGGGACAGATCTAATAGCTTTTGTTTTTCCCTGTAAACACTGCTGATATTCATATGGCCATCCTCCATTAGTATAGACTTTCCTGGTCAACCTGAAACTTAGTTCTTCTAACTGCGGAGAAAGGGGTTGTTAGCCTTCTAGAATTGGGGGGGGGGGAGTGTGCAGCTAATAGTGAGGGACTAGATCTGTAAAGACCAGAGTCTGTGTGCCTAAAAATACTAGAAGAACAAAATTGTAAGCTCTCCCCATTCTGGAAGGGATATAATAGGACTTCTAGCTTCTGAGAGCCCTTCCTCAAAGAAATGTGAGCTCTTCCAATATAAGGACAGCTTTGTGCACTTTGTGACTTGCATTGTGCACCTTGCAAATGATTTAGTTGTAGTAAATGTTTGTTGAATGAATCCTTTTATTGAATAGGATAACCCGAGGAGTCTGTCATTTCATAACCATTAGTCCATCTTTTAAGAGTGAAAGCAGATGAGTTAGAGATCAACAAAAGAATGGATGGTACTGGTGTTCTGATTTGGGGGACAGTGCCTTTGGCCACACCCCTGATTTCACTGGTTTAGGGAACTTTCAGTCTGAAAATTCCCTCCATCATTGCAGATCACCAACTGACAATGATGGCTAACATACATATAGTGCTCATATACAGGATATCCCCAAAGTCTACTTTTAGTGTACTTTTAAGCTTTAATGCATCTTGTATAAATTATTTCATTTGATCCATATCAGCTTCTAGTCTTAGATTGCCTGGAGTCCTGAAATCAAGTGACTTGCTCAAGAAGACACAGCTAGCGTGCAATACAGGATTTGAATGCAGATCTTTTTTTTTTTTTTTTAAATCCAAAGCTAGCCCTCTATCTACTACTTCATGCTATTTCTTCTCCATTCTGTTAAGCAATCTTAAATGCATCTTGGTCCTTGGCTGCATCTCTGTGTGGTTGCTTGCATACTTCCTGTGATGTTTGATCTTGGGCAAAGTTCTTTGGACAGAAACTGTCTCAGCCTTCTCAAGTCAGAGAGCCAGAAAGTAACTGATAATTAGCTCATTTCATTCAGTCCAGGAGCTTTTAAATACACACACACACACACACACACACACACACACACACACACACACACA